>JALIZH010015455.1:0-25121 GCA_030522465.1 Rhipicephalus appendiculatus | reverse complement strand
TTGGACCACGGTGTAGTGCCGCTGAAGAAGAAAAATAAAATAAAATCTGCCCAAAACCACGCTATGATTATGAGGGACGCCGAAGTGGAAGGCTCCGGAAATTTAGACCACCTTGTGTTCTTCCACGTGCACTGACATCGCACAGTATGCGGGCCTCGAGCATTTCGCCTCCATCGAAATGCGACCGCCGCGGACGGGTTGGAACCCGCGAACTTCGGGTCAGCAGCCGAGCGCTGTAACAACTGATCTACCATGGCGGGCCTGAGAGTTAAATAAAATACCCAAAAAGTCGATAGACACAGCTGGCGAAGGAATTCGCTAGTTTATCAAAGACAAGGAGAGCTGAGTTGGTGCGATGAAACACGATGAAACAGCGGGGAGCCGAGAACGAACGCAAACAAAATATGCAATTAGACGATGCGCTCGCACGTCTGAAATATGCAGAAAATAACAAATTTCACTGTTGAGTATTGACACACCGCCTTTCTGTTTTCACTAAATGAATCCATAGCGCTGAAAACACAGGGACAAAGGAAGATATCCTGCGAGGAGGACCCAGCTTTTCTGAACGAATATGAATTTCCAACAATCCATCCTTTTGAAACATAAGAATAGCTTGTTTAATTGAAGAGCGACTTGATTTTCAAGATAACTTACACAAAGGCTGTTGGCTAAGTACCGAGATCCTGATAATTTACCTAAGGAGGCGGATTGGTGGGTTCGGGAACGGTGTCCTCAACATTGTCATTTTAGTCATGACTCTTTTTCTTCGGAGGATGACTCTTGGGACATTAATAAAGTTGGCGTGAAACAGGTGATATCTTACGAGTTTCCGTCGCGGGCTTCGAGTACTGCTTACCACCTTTATCACACATCACAGTCGTCGTTTTCGTATCTTCTGTAAACAACGTCCACATCGCGCTCCTCTAGCGATTGCTCGCCGTTACGACATGACAAAAAAAAGCCGTATACACACCACAATGTAATAATAACGCAATATAGCAAGTAAGCACCACGTGAACGTTGCCGATGGTTAACCAGCATGGGTGGCGAGAGGAGGCGAACGCATTAAGCTGTGAGCGGAGTGAAGCGGGCAAGTGCATTTCTGTCTCGTCGGGGTGGGGCCGCTTCCTGCGCGCGCCTGAAGCTTTGGGGAGAGGTGGACGCCGTAGGCGACGGAGACGAGGCCGAGTTTATTTCTGCCTCTATGGGGTCGGACCGCAACGGCTTCGGCTCATTGTGCTAGCCTACAAATATGCGCTGTAGTGAAAAAGAGTAGGTGCGCTCGACTGTTGCGAATCGGCATCGCTCGCCTCGCACTCATGCGCACCGGTCAAGGGGCTGAGTTGAGGAGGGGGGGGGGGGCAGTTGCCGTAATCGATTAATCGAAGAGTTTTAATCGATTAATTCAAAGGCGCAAATTCGATTACGATTAATCGATTAACCGCGTGTACCTTTAATCGATTAAACGATTAATCGTTCATCGATATTACCATCCCTATTTGAACGTTAGAAAAAGTTCTGTGATTGTCTTATTCCCTTTGAATTCTCCAGTTAGCATTTCTCTTCAGTATCGTCAAGAAATAATTCCCCATAATGACAGTGTTAAATATTTAGGCGTAATTTATGATGAAAAACTCAGTTGGCGCTAACACATTGAGCATGTGAAAAGTAAGCGTGACTCGCGCGGTTGGGATGTTACGTAAACTAGGTCAACACCCCTATGGGCTACGCGGAGATAATCTACTTATGATTTATCGTATATGTACGTTCGGCTGATTTTAGAATTTGGTTGTATTTTATACTCAGGGGGGTCCAGTTTACAAGATTAATCCCTTGGTTCTTTTAGAGCGAGAGGCCCTGCGAAGTTGTCTAGGAGTACCAAAATTTACTGCAAACAATGTTTTAATATCAAGAAGCCCGAATACCCACTTTAGTTTGCAGATTCCGCATTCTTACCATCAAAACATACTTAAAAATTTACGCATCATCTCAAAGACGCTTGCAGTTTGTATTCATATCTGAATCGCCAACATTTTTTAATGAGCCTTGGTCTCGCATATATAAACCACAAGTTTTGTTTGTGCAAGACCAACTACAATCATTAAATGTTAACATCCGCGACATCGTTCCAAATGATAATTCTATTTTTGCTTTGGACGACGATGATCATCTTCGTCCAAAGCAAAAATAGAATTTGCCTTCTAGACATTTAATGGGCTTATTAGAAGATCATTTACTACAATTGGGAATACATAATGTAATAGCCACTGATGCATCCATATGTGCGAAGAGAAAGCGGGAGTGGGCATTTTCTCAGAGGCTTTATCATGGACATACTCCTTGCGTCTTCCAGATTATACTCCCATATTCGAAGCAGAGCTCATAGCAATTATATTAGCCCTTAGAAAACTTTCAGAAAATGATTCGGAAGTTGTTATAGTGACTGATTCACTGACAGCATGTACATCTTTCTCTTCACCTTTTTCTTCCGAGTCTTCTCTACTGAAGGATTTCACATCATTAATCCCCCCAAAATTTGCGTACCGTGCGGTTAGTATGGGTACCAGGCCATCGCGGAATAATTTTAAACGAGATGGCTGATACGCTCGCGCGGTGGTCCCTAGGTGGCCCAGTAATGTCGATTGCGCCTGACACAGCTCTTCTAACGGAGTCTAGATACCGAAAGTAATTCTCTACTTCAAGATGCCAGGAATATGAAATTACCCGTCCCAGAATATGGCCACCTCTCTTTTGCCTGGAATAACAAATGGTGCCCCACTCCAAAACTGGAAGTGGCTATTACAAAATTTCGATGCCGTATACCCCCCTATGAATTTCTATTTATGCAGTTAGGTCTGCAAGGTCTGGTGCTATTACTGCCAAGAGTCAGAGAACATAGATCATTTTTTTTTTTTGCCTACGTGCCGTCGTTTTACTCGCCATAGAAAAAAGCATTTCGAAAAGTTATTCAGAAACTTAAAAATTACTCTGAATCCTCAAAATCTTCTTTCCCTTGGGGCGTCTTCTCTAGGATTCAGCAACAGGAACGTCTGCTTAGCCATATGCGAATTTCTTGTTGACACGAAAAGGATTCTCTGTTGACTATTCCCTATCAATTTTTCGTACTTCAAAATTCCTTTCATTAGTTCATTGGTTTCCATATTATTGTATTATTTTATATAGACCGGTCATTCTTAAAATTTTTGTTTATTCCCGTGGCGATCGATATCTTTCACATCCCTTTTCAAAATTAAATATTTCCCCTCATATTAACTGCCGGCTTCATGGCCAATCCCCAGTAGTGGGTAGGCGCCAGATATCTAGGAACCAGCAAGCAAGCAAGCGTTTCGTTATTTTGTATCTTCGCAGCGCGGTCAGAGCCTGCCATGCTTGCCCGCCACACCATGCCCGCCAACCATACCTCATACCCAGTACTTCCCCAACTATCTTTAAGATTCCCTAGACGCCATGTGCGATCTCTGGCCTAGGTACTATGGTGAAGCGCCCCAAAATCCACTGGCCCCAGACGTGCCCCATACTGCCCCAAAGAACCTAGGACGCTAGGACCTATATATATCTTGGGGTTGACTTCATGGCAGACAGGTGATCACAGTGGTCTCGCAGATGTTCCATTGGATGTTCTCTGGTGATACCGGGTGATGCATTGTGATAGCAACTGTGTTGTGGTGGCCGAGGGGCAGAGAACAACGCTTTTTCAAGACACCGGTAGCAGCACGTTTTCGGCTTTTGCGCCGCTCTGTGTGAAGTCGTTCACGTTGGTGCTCCCATTCGCGGTTTAGAGCTTGTGTATTGTGCTGGAAAATTCATCAACTATGACTCGCTGCTTTGTGCCTGGTTGTAAAAGCTACAAAAATTCCGGGCGGCACGTTCAGAACGACAGACATTTTTTCAAGGTACCTCGCGACGCTGGACTTCTTCGACTGTGGGAGCGGGCCGTACCATGGCTGGACGTAAAGCTTAAGACGTCGTGTTCCGTCTGCGACCTGCACTTTGTCGGTGAAGACATTTTCAAGGTCTTCGAAACCAACATTCGTGGTGATATTCGGGCCGTGCCGCGTGCCAAGTGGGCGTTGAAAGCAGACGCCGTGCCTCGCCTGTTTCCTAATTGCCCAAGTGACTTGTCAAAACCGACACGAAAACACAATGCTCCAGCTCGCGGACTTTCACCAGCAATACGCCAGGAAAAACAAGGTGAGCGGATGCTGCTGTTACGAGATAACGACAACAAAGCGAGCTTGTCGAATTATCCACTCAAATTTACGTTGTAAAATACGGGACCGCAGAAATTCTTCGAATTAAGTAGGATTTCTAAACAACGGAGTTCAAATTAATGAGATTTCGCTGTACACGCGCACTGTGGACTTTGTCTCTGCGGTTCTTGCAACAAACACCTCAGTCATCTAGTCTAAACTCGAAGTGATAATTAAATTAAACCGCCACGCACGCGCGAAAAAAGTAGATGCGTCAAGCTTTCCAGTGACGTTTGCTTCAAAAGCATGTTCACAGCACACCACAAGCTCTCACTTACGACTGCGTAGATCGCACATGTCACAAAGAGGCACAAAAAATGAAACAACCAAGGAAAGTGTTCACAGTTGATTAATAAAGTTCAATGCCTTGTCTTGTAACGATAGAAAAGATTGACTTGCATAAAGCACGGCATTCTTGATAGGCCCCCCATATTTCTCGTGTTGCCTCATTTGGATGACGACACAAAATTACTGTTCTTTCCAAAATTGAATTGCGTTTCCATGACTGACGATGCGAGGCGAGACGAACCAGCTCCATTTGATGAATTTCGATGCTCTCTGAGGCGTGTGTTAATACAAGTACATCGACCAGTATACGTTTGGCCGACATACATGTGAACGCATGAAAGAGGAATTCGGTTAACTCCTACGCAACTGAAAAAACAACTGGCAAGCATCTGGCTGCATTTTTCTTTGCCCACAGAGGACCCCCCTGCTACCTTTTGTGCACTATGGAACAAATGCGACTAAGCTTATTTGTTGCGGAAAACACTACCCTCACCCCATATCGCTTCCCCGCATTTTTCAGTTCGTGCGACTTTTTATGCATATATGGAATAACTGCAATATTCCTAGTTTCTTCATTATTTACATGTCGAAGACGTGAATCTTAATCTTTCTTTGGAATGCAAATGAGCTTTTGGCAAACCGATGCAATGATGCGCAGGATACCCTGCCTTCTTGAGGCGATTTGCAGCTGGAAACTACTTAAGAGTGTAGCTGACTGGGCTAGTTGGTTATGCATACTTAAATTAACAGCGCAAAGAACGGACACCGCTTGACACCGCAGGACACCGCAGCGCTTGTCCTGTGTGTTTCCTTTGTGTGGTGTCCGTTCTTTGCGCTGTTAATTTAAGTATGGAAACTACTGCTCCGCTTTTGTGCGCCAGCTTTATAGAGTGGCGCGCACACAATACGTGACACCACGTTTCCTCGTTTAACAATATTTGAATGCGCCAACGCGAAATGAAGCACTGTTTTCGATGCACAATACCAGCAAATATGCTCCGCAGTAAAACTTTAAAATAATGTATCAAGAAACTGCCAATTATCAGAGCATAGCACTGGACAAGTGAATTCTAGTCCCTTCCCTTCATCCTTAAACACGTTTAGAATGAGTTCACTTATATTTTTACAGTGCGTGACTTGTCAATTTAAATCAAATAATAATCTGTATACATGTACCAGAAAACTGTAACACTTCTCTGAAGTTTGGTGTTAACAGCCCGATCACAAGCCGCTATTGCATTAAATGCCATAGCGGCTTTGTGAACAAGTGATCGTTGAATAAATATGAATTCGGTGTTCCACCTCACACGACTCACATGAGTACGTTTCGTATAGATGTATACGCACATGATGACTTCCATGCCACTTAACTGCTCCACCTGACACACATCTGCTCACTAATACCAGGGTCCTTAAATACATTTACTGGTCATAAAACTCCCGCGTAACTCAACAGGAGAGCTTATACCGCCCGCACTTTCCGTGCCGCGGCGCTGGCGTAGCTAGATGGGGGATGAGGAAGCCAGCTGCTGCTGGCCGCCATTAGTGGAGTGTGAGTACGGAGTGGTGTTGTTTGTGCTGGTTGCTCCCCTTTTAGACTTGAAGCATCTTATGAATGAGGCCTGTCCCCCCCCTTCGCACTATTGTCTGCTGTAGCCACGCTAGTGCGATGAGGATGACGCTGCCATCACGGCACAGCACATGCAAGGTAACCATTATACGTCATGACGATGACGATGAAGAATAAGTGCGTTCCAGACCACACATTCTCTTTCTGCCATCACGGCACAGGACATGGAATGTACCCACTATACGTCATAACAATGGCGCTGATGACGATGAAGAACAAGCGCGTTCCAGACCACGCATTCTCTTTCTGCCATGGATGAAAACCGTGAGACACACTCTAGCCCACGAAAGGCAAAACGGCAATGCCGACAACAAGCTGCTACTCCGCAGTTGAGGACGCAGGAAGCGGCGGCTCAATGGCAAAAACACATTGTATATACTGTACACACGCGTTGTCACTCATTTACATGCGCGAGTGGGCAATGTCACGGGTGATTTAGGGTAAGAACGATTTGCAGTGCTTCGCCCACTCGTCATGATTCACTTCGTGGAAATGAGAGATTTTTTGCTCTTCGCGGTCATCTCGTCATGACAGCGATGCCCAACACCTGCTGTGTGCCGGGCATCGCTGCTCGCGGTGGCGCTTGGGATGCAAGGGCACCGTCAAAAAATCCTCCCTGTTCTGTTAAAGGGGTACTGACACAAAATTTCGCGGCCGAGATAGCTTGCTGGATCGATTCCCGTGTACATGCGTGTACCATCTGCAAAACATCGACAGCGAATAAAGCTTGGAAGGTATTTTATATGAATTTTGAAGTTCGCGTGCGCGATCCAGCATTCTAGGCCGCACCTGGCGGCATTGACACCCTCGGAGGTGACCCGCGGTGACCCACCTACTTCCCGGTACAACAGGTTATGATGACGTCGTAGCCGCCATTTCTGTTTTGGCGCGCTCGCCACTGCGCTGTTGGTGACTGCTCGGCGGCTGCTCGCGAGTGTGTGGCCGCGGCCAAGAGGAGGCGCTGCCGCGGCGCACGCGTTGAATGTTTTGTGTTTGGCGACAGTACAGCTTTCCCGTTTCCTGCTCCCAAGGACTTCTTGATTTCCCTGTGCTGCCTGGGCTGCAGTGACAGGCCACAATGCCGAAATCCTTCTGCGCCGTTTCCTTCTGCACGTCGAAGTCGGGATCGGGCGTATCGCTGCATACGTTTCCCCACGACGAACCTCGGCGGCAGAAGTGGATCGAGTTCGTGTGCGCTTGTGGACATTAGGAGTATCAGGACTGGTCCCCCGTGCAGAACAGTCGCGTTTGCGGGCTCCATTTCGAGGCGCATTGCTTTACCACACAGGCGTCGGACTTGGCGTACATGGGTCTTCCGACTCCACACTGTGCATCACTCACGTCTGGTGCTCTGGTGTTACCTAGCTTTCTTCGGCACCAACAACTTGAAGGGCATCACAATGTTATCAAGTGATTCAATCGAATATTGAACGTAGAAAAAGAGAACGTACTTTGGCTAAATGAATTGCCCTGCAGAACATTTGTGCACGAATGTGTCGGGTCTTACCATAGTACATTGCCGACGCGAGGTTCATCGTGGTCGTCGTCGCTGGTATCGTTGCCGCTTCCCGACGAAGCACTCCTCGCCAGCGGGTCAAACCTGAAGTGATTCGCCCCGTCGTAAATTCCTTCCATCCCCGTCGCAGGAAAATTGTCGCCATCAGACGACGATGTGCCCGACGACGACAGCGAGGACGATAACGGCGACAACATCACGCAGCATGGTTGACAAGCGAATGCAAGCAGACGATGCAGACCGCGCGGAAGTGCGTCACTGTTCTGTGTGCTCCGTGACCGAGCGTTTCACTCGCTAGGTGGCGATAGTTGCACCCGGCGGCTTGTCGTTTTTGGAGCTCTGTCAAACCGAAACTGAGGCTGTGTCGGTAATGAGGAGCTTGTAATTAATTATCTGTCGCGCGCTGCAGCAAACGATGTGCCGTGTTATGACTAACAGGCCCCCCAGCAACACATTGCAGCAAAAAAACGCGGGGCGAAAATTTTTGTGTCAGGACTCCTTTAACCAGCCGACGCAGAACAACGCCACAGGCGGAAACGTACAATCCCGCGTCTAGACTGTCAGATTTTCGTTCGACTCCAAGTACGTACACGTGTGCGAAAAAAAATTTTGATGCAAGTGACATTACATGTACCGACGTGTGTACAGTGAATGGAAACATCGTTTCACTGCCTCGAGATCGACCAAGACTGGTGGAAGCCGCCTTGCCTAGAATTTTTGAAGGTTTGCCTGCTTACCTGTCCAAACCAAAGCAGCGTTCACATGCACTGACAAAGCGCCCACCTGTAAAAAGAGGCCGCGAGAGGTTTCTACAGACTGTGATGAGACAGTCACGTATGCGGACTTTTCCAATGCAGCCGACGAAGCAAACGATGAAGCAGAACACATTTCTGTAAGCCCTAATATTTCAAACCTACTGTCGCTTCCTTTGAAATTCCAGGTAAATCAGATTGTTTTTCAGACGCTGAAGGAAGGAGAACACCGAGTAGCATGACAAGTGGCACACTTACAACCAGTCTCTCCCGAACTTTTCATCCACAGTTTATCGAATGCACATTTAAATAAACTCTATGTACCTGTGCTCATGGCAGTTTGGGATTCTCGACAATTACCAGTAATTGCAGTAAAAATATTAAATATGTCGAAAATTTTGCCCACATTTGCTTGCAAGGCGTAGCGTAGTTGCAAAATTCAAAATTTTATTAACTGCCAGGTAAGTGGCACACAAATGTGCTTCCTGTTAGGCAGAAATATTTTGCACATAAAAAGCTAAAGTTCAATTAAAAGAGATATATCTAGGTGCATAAAGAAAAATTCTAGAAAGGTTCAAAAGAGTAATGAAGTTTTTTGTATAATTGATCAGTGTAAGGGAATAACTGGGTTGATGGAAGCTCCGGGAAGATTTCGAGTTGCGCTGGTATTTACATAGAAGGAACTGGGTGGCTAACTGGAACACGGACTTGGAACTCGTGGTCATTGTGACATATGGGAACTGGGTGGCTAACTGGAACACGGACTTAGAACTCATGGTCATTGCGACATATGTGAATGGATTTAAAAAAAAAAAAAAGAATCGCGTATATTAGAACTCGGCAATATTATGAAATCCGCATGCGTAAAATCAAAAGTTTTTGCTAGAAAATCGCCCATAGTGCCTATATCTAGCAAAAGCAGTTCACTGCACTTTCACCTCATTATTTTTTTTTTTAATCTTCAAGATCAAAGGCGCAAATTATGACACCAAAGAAGAAAAAAAAGGCATAGAACACGAGTGTCCCTCTCCGTTTCGTGGTATTTCAATCTGCGCTTTTTATTTGTCAGCTATGTTTCACTAACGATATCCCTCAAGATGTACTTCAAAGCTATTAATGCCAAGTTAGCCTGATATACAGGCTTGTTTATTCGCACAAAAATTTCTATTGGCAGCTTCGTGATGCTTTAAAGAATAAAGTGACAATTAGTGCGAAAATGAGCGTTGCTTGCAGCCAGAGCACGGCTGCTCTGCAACCTTTAGCGCAAAATATGTTAACCTGTCACTCATCTAGAACCAGTCGCAGTGTTCAGTTGAATCCCAAAAGCAACTACGCAGTAATTGAGAAATGTAGGAATGGAATGCATCACTAGACAGACACCCTCAGTCAAAACATTGCCAGCAATCAATGACTTGGGCAATAATTTGACAATGTGCATCAGGTACCATTTTGATGATACTAATCACTGCTGTGATTTGTTAGCAAGAACACGGAGAAGGAAAATATCTAAAGTGTGTTTGATGGCAAACGCTTCCACGAACGCGCAACTGCCCTTCCAAGCATGGCAGATTAGTGCCCTTCTGCTCACGGTGGCACCTCTGGTGGCCACTTTTGTCCCTATATGAAACTTTCGCGGGAGTTTCATGACCAGTAAAAAGTATTGAAGGACCCAGCAAATACCTACACTGACTGATTTTCCTTTCACATTTCTTGCGTAGAGATACATGCAGACACTTTCGGACATGTGTAGTATTTAGTATTTAATAACAGTTGATAAGCAGCGCCGCGTTCTTGTTCCGTGCTTCCCCGGCGCAACGAGCAGCAAGAGACGGAACACCCGTGGCCAGCTGGCTCGCTTGACATACACACTTGTCCCACAGGGCTCCGCGTGCCCAAGGGGTGTTCTGGGATTGCTTGAAAAAGGTCCATTATACGGCAAACCAGGATCAAGATGCCAAAGCAGGACCGTAGCCAGGGGCGCTGCCCTAGGGGCCCAGACCCCCTTACCTCCCACCCCAAAAAATTTCTGGTTACAGGCCTGGTCTGAGGAGTAGATTCTTTAATCACTGAACAGCACCCGAGTATTCAATGGCAATGTTGTTTGATACTCAATATTTTTGGTATCCTAGGATCTAAACTTGATCATGTGAGACTTTCTTGCCTCTGTCTGAGGGTGCAGCAAGAACTCACGGGGCTCTGTCACTGGGGGGAGCCCTGTTCCCTCATCTTTAGAGGAAGGGAGCCATCACTCCTCCTATTCAAACAACGGTGATAGCAATCCTGTGATTGTTAACAGTGGTGGACTCGCCATAGATTTTTATGCTGTTAGCATGGCCGGCATACTTCGTATACCTTCCAGGTTGTTTACATTTCCGTAACCATTCTCTCAGTAACTTGGACCTCTTAAAATTTGTGGTCGAGCTTATTACATTGTCCTGAAATGTGTTTAGGCTAAGCCTTGCATTTTCAACTTGATGTGTAGTATTTGCTTGACACTTTATGCATGCCTGGGCAAACAGGAAAAAGATGTTCATGTGTCATTTCTTGCTCTCATTACTGTCACAATGAAGTTTTTGTTCTCAAGAGTGTTTATGTAGTCTTTATAGTCCACTATTTTTCTTTAATGTTTTACTAGCAATATTATGCCAGAAGCAGCTGTGAGCTTCACTGTCATTGTAAAACATTATGTATGTGAGTCATGATTTTGCTACAGTTGAACTTCAAGCTCATTTGTGTTGTGGGTATTCAGGATGATAAAGATAAACTAAACAAGTTCAAATGATGCGCTACATCAATAAATCCGTCTGTCTTTCCAGAAACCACAAGTACAGAAACACCACAGGACATTCAGAACGCTTCATCTAAGGGATGTCAGGTACAGTTACTATCTCATGCATGAGACATTTTCATGTCTCGATTGTCACATTTGACAAGATTGCCTTGGCCCTTTTCAAGATCTCCGCTCATGGCAACTCAGCAGCTCCTTTGATGTGTGAAAAGGACGCTGGAAAGAATATGTCAAATTGTACAGCTAGTAAGTTATACTTAGAGCTTTGTGTTTTTCGGATAAATCCAAAAGAATCCAATAAACTGGTAATTTCTGTCAATTCGTATTTGTCCGATAAACTCCAAATCTAAAAAGCAACACGACCTGGTTCTGCTGTTTATCGAAAGGGCAAGTTCTAAGTGGTCGTGCATACATTGGCCGGTTTGGCCTATATAAACTTTAGCTCACGTCGACAGTATCTCATAGACCGCACCGATCACAGATTTACCAAAGGGATCACAGATTTACCAAAGACGTCAATGTACAAACTATGTATTTAAGAAGAACTTCTTGCTGGGCGAGTTGGTGCATGTCTGTGGTGGGAATCGTTGCGCATTCAATCGGACGAACACAGGAAGGAAAAGACAGAGTAAACGTAAAGAGCGCAAACTATCAACTGACTTTATAAGTTGATAGTTTGGGGTAAAAATTCTAGGTAGGAGCAGGGATAGAGTAGGGCATGAACTGTTAGAAGCTTTTTATAATAAGGAATTTTGCTACAACTGCGTAAGTGATACTTCTGTTGCTCTGTATAGTGCAGATAGCAATTTTCTGTGCAGCTTTTTTTGATGTGAGGTATTCCTGTCAGGTGTTTCCTCTTCTTTTCTTCCCCTCTTCTTTCGATTTATTTGAGACGTGTGAAAAAGTGCATATATATGCAGCGACCAAATGTATAAAGTCAGTTGATAGTTTGCACTCTTTTCGTTTACTGTGTCTTTTCTTTCCTGTGTTCGTGCGATTGAATGCGCAACGATTCCCACCACAGACAACCTATGTAGGGCCCCCCAAGGAGCACAAGATGACATTTTGATATATGGTCCCCTAGTCGCACTGGGGAGCGCCAGACGACATTGAATATACGGATCTTGTAAAGTATGCTTGCGTCTATTACAACAAGTTTTAAGGTTGTGATACTCGCAAGCGTAGGCATTTTATATTCTGTATTTGTCCTTTGGTGTATATGTGTTTGGCGTTCAAACCTTTCAGTCAGTGAAGATGCAGTTTGTGTGTTCTGACGCTTTCATGTTCGATATAATTTCATCTAGGATAATGGTGAATCGAGAATGCTTCAAAATTAAGCTGAATTTCGGAGAATTGGAGGACCGACAAAAATAAACTCTGATAAATGCCGACTTTCAGCACAAATAAACTCCAAAAACATGAAGCCCTGTTTATGTTATAGCCAATGTCAGCCTAAAAAAAATTATTCTTTCTTAAAGACAGCGATGGCTGTGTGCGTAGGTAACATTTTAAATGTCGCACACTCAGCCACTGCTGTCCCTCCCTCAGATAATTTGCATAAGTGCTTTATCTAGTAGCACTTAATCATTTTCGTGATGTCAAGCATTTCTCAAGTGTTATGAATAGTTGACTATCGCACAAAGACACACGTTTGTGTCATTGGTTCTAGGTCAGAAATTTGAACGTTGTTGTAAATTTCGTCGGAGAGTCTCACGTCGCTGCTCCTCCAGAAATAATGTTTTACGTAATAACGATGGACTTTGTAACTGTTAATATGCATAAAACCATTTACATTAGCAAAGAAAAAGCACTTGCAGTTCAAGCAGAAACCAGCTAGTAGGACTGTCTTTCTCTGGTGAAGGGCAGGCGCTTCATGCTTAGGTGGGTGGAGCTTACTTTCTATATTCGGTTGTAAGTTGTAACCGACTAATATGTGTGTGCAAATATTTGAAACTTGCCTATATCAAACTCAATACAGCCCTGTTGGACTTGGTCTTTAAATCTAATAGTTGGTATTTGTAAACCAGTGTTTCTGTATTAGTTTACAAATGTTTTAAAATGAAACCTCTTAGGACATGAGTCACAGTGAAACTATCCGATGCAAATCATCTGCTTGGGTCCTCTTAGAAGGCCGATAACTGAGAACAGAAGACTGCTAGCTAGAAATTTATACCGTTACCAACCCTGCAGCTATGGAAAGATTCATTCAGTTAGCCTTTAAGGCACGATTTGAGTCGGAAAATTCATCCTTTTGAAATGATTTGTGTCTTTCTGATTGCATGTGTGCAGACGAGCCTGCCAATGACCTGCACGCAAGAAACCCAGACACAGGAAGTTTGTGTGAAGTCTGGTACTGAGCTTCCAGAGGCGTCCTCGCCATGCAGGACTCGTAAGTGCGGTTTGTTTCAGAGATTGTTCGCAGCACATGCACCTGGCACTTGTGACATTGGGAGAACAAAGAACAGGTTTAGACGCTTGGCACCCCGAAGCGGTCTGTAGAGATGGCCCTGAGCAGGGGTTCTCAACATACTTGAAAGTAAAAGGTTGCACAAAAAAAAAAAACGGGAAGTTCACATGAAGGTATAAAGAGACAAGCGCCTATGCAGACCTTTCCACTTAGTTGCGGAAAGGTCTATATAGGCCACACGGGAAGCTGCTTAAACCACAGAGCGAGGCAGTGTCTGCAAAATGTGAAGAAAAAAGAAAAAGCTAATTTAGCTGAGCATTGTAATGCATGCATGTGTGATCCTCGACTAGATGAGATTAAGATTATTGGAAGAAGTGGTAATATGAATGCATGGTTGGTGCTTCAAGCTTTTGCTATAGCGAAGAAGGCAACTGGTAGTGTTAATTATCCTTCCATCAACCTGTACAGTGAAGAGAGAGAGTTTCTACCTGTGCATGTGTAATTTCCCATCTTATTCTTGGGATTATGCGCATGTGACCTTGGTGTTTCATATTTTCTATTTATTCAGTTGTCCTGCCCATGAATATACAGTGTGAGCTTGTACTTGTCCCCTGTACCCATTGCTGTGAACATGTTCTTTTTTTTTCGCACAACCTTTTACTGTCTAGCATGTTCAACACAACAGGGCAATAAGTTCTACGAAAGGTTCTCTAATTAGGTTCACTGGAATCCACGGATTTCAGGAAAAGTGTTGTTTTAGAGTTCTACCGGTGGTCAAAACGAATGCATACCTTCAAACTTTCCCGGTTTGCCTTGGAGACTTATGATTGGACAGGCATAGCCATAACCCTCCTGATAAACAGCCCTAACCCTACTTGAAAAGAAAGTAACACAGGACGGCTGTCCTAAAAGTTTGCCCGCCTTGAGGAACCCCAAGAGCTCTCCAAGAGAACCTCCCCTCTACCCAGTGATGTAGAGGAAGGTGAAGGCCACCACATGTTTGGGTGGCCTTCATTATTTGCAGTTCGGCATGTCATCTTCATCTCGAGGAAGAACTCTCGATAGCATTATACTGCAGCACACACCGGTTAGCTATGCGATCATGCAATGTACTTTGTGAAGCGCGCTAAGTTGGGGAAGAGGCTACTGGATTTCACAAGTCATAGCACATTCTGCGCTGCGCATATGTAATAAATACACATGTGCGCTGTGATTATGATCATGAGCACTCGTATGAATTTCAGCGTCTAAAAATATTACTGCAATTTCCGGAGCTTTATATGACATTAGAGCAGCCATGGAAAGTAAAGAAAAATAAAGAGGTATGTGTGTCAGTTTTCTCTTTGTCGTTAATAAGAGATTCTGAATCAGTTGAAAGTTCTATAGCACAGGTTTCGAAACATTATGTGCAGCCAAAAAAGGCCTATTGCATGAATAGCTCAATTTTGTTCACTGCAGGTGACTGTGGTACGTCCACACATCTGACGTTCCACTGCGAGGAGTGTGGCGGCACATTTGTGACAGCCATGCGACTGTATATGCACCAGCGTGCCTCACACCGAAATAAATGGCTCGTTTGCAAGTGCCTCGACTGCTCCCATTCCCCGAACAACAGGTGAGATAGTGTTCCGGTTTACTCTGTTGCAAAAGAAATGACAGCCAAACCTATATGTTTTGTATTTTTCACTATGTCGAGTAAACTCTGGTAAAAAGTTATGAGGCTGGGTCTGGTAAGAAGAAATGGTCAATTCAATCAGGAAATATCAATAAACCTCTTCATTTTAGTTACCTCGGGCATCGATACAGTTTCCAGCACGATTCTCACACTGCAAGGGCTCCCTGAAAGTCAGCTGCCGTGACCTCTACCAGAGAATGAGACAGCCTGCGGGATGGCAGGGTGACTGTCGAAATGGTGACTTTCAGGCTTCTCTGAAGTTTTGGAACTATGAATAAGTTTTGAGGGCTCACGTCAGGGCTCTTGCAGCCCTGATGACCTTCCTACTCTCAAAGCTCGAGAGGTACTTTCAAACGTCATCCTTTCAAAGGTGTTCCCACCATTTAACTGGTTGTCTCATTTTCTGGTAGAGGTCACAGCAGCTGAGTTTCAGGGAGCCCTTGCATTGTGAGAATCGAGTCGGAAACTGTGTATCGATGCCCGAGGGAACTGTCTTGAATAATTTTGATAATATGTACGAATCGGATCTTTCAGTTCGTTTTATCCGAGCCATTCTCATTACTTTATGGTGAGCCCCTGCATATCAAACTCCCTTTAATGAATAATAGGTAATTTTTTTCGACTTAGCATTAAGCGTACTTTAGATGAAGTGCTAAATATGAAATAAATATGCCGAGGGCATTTTCTGACTGACGAAAAGCGACCAGGTGCTGTGTTTCTGGGATTGGTGTGCACGTGAAATGCAAATATATTTCCATTATGTTAAGGCACAGTTTGCTCAACTTTGTGTAAGGATTGAAAGGACCAAAGGATTGCTACATTTTAGGGGCGAAGCTGTGTGCACAAATAATGGTTTAGAAAATGCGTATGTATGCTACAGTGGGAACAAACAGGAATGTGTTGCACCTCCTGCCTCAGACATTATTCTCGTTTTGTAATCGCCTCAGGCATTCTTGCAGTGGAGTTGTTTAAACCAAGTCAATCAATGAGGATCTATCGTCCGCACTTTCTAGCCTAGCTGCGAGAGAGAAGCCTGACAGGAGGGAGAGCATGGGTAAAGCTAAGTGTTTGAGAGGGAAGCCTAGTGTAGCGAGTTGACGCTTGTAGAGAAAAGGTAGCGTCGACGTGCAGAAAGTTGACCTTGGTTGAGAAGAGGAGAGCAAGGGCAAAGCTTTGGTGGGAGTGGAGCAGGTGATGTGGAGAGGAGGAGAGGGCTGGAATACTGTTGGTTGTGTCAGTGAAAGGAGTCGAGCAATGATAGCACACGCTTGAGCCCAGGTGTTGCCGGTGAGAGAGGAGGAAGGGCACGCCAAGCGGTGGGGAAAAGTGGAGGAAAGGTTCGCTCATGTGACCAGCTGCGCTGTTTAATCAGCCTTCACGACGTTAAAGGACCCCTGACACCAAATTGGGAAACTCGAGATGCTTTTGTTTGAGACTCCTGTATGCGGGGGGCACTTCTTGCCGATTATTAGGGACGAGCGTTGCCTATAAAAGATATTTTAATTTGGTTTTATAGTAAAGGTGAGTGCTTATCTGAGTATTCAGGTCCAGTCGACGTTTTCTGTGGTTTGACATAGACAGAGGCTCCCCTCGTGACATTGCAGAGGTCAAGCAAGTCTTGTCGACGTCAGAGAACATTTTCGGGGCGCATACAATACCCCGACTGGCACCCGGCGAGGACTATTATTCGTCACCCCTCTCGCTCCGTTGTCAGGCTGCTCTCAAGGTTGTTCTAGCTGCTTGCGCCAGGAATGCTTTTCTTTTAGGGGCGAAGCTCCTTACGCTGTGGCTCAGTCCCTCCATTGTCATTGTCGTAGCCACCCCAGCTGCTTTTCGCAATGTTCACTAGATGGCGCTGCGCTGTGACAGTACATGAATTGCTCACTAGATGGTGTGGAGGCACGTGCTGCGTGTGGGGTTAGTGTGATAGGAGCTTGAATCTCATTGGATGGAACGATCGTTCGAGATGTTTCCATCCACGTTAGTGCGATGGGAGCCTGCCAGGGGTGAGGGCGAAGCTTCTTACGCTGTGGCTCAGTCCCTCCGTTGTCGTTGTCGTAGCCACCCCAGCTGCTTCTCGCAATGTTCACTAGATGAGCGCCATAAAAGGCGCTCGCTCTTGGCGGGCTTCCTCTTTCGATGCTGCGCCATGTACAGTGAAGACAAGGTGGCGGAGCGCAGGGCACGGAAAGCGGCTGCGGCGCGCGCTCGCCGACAGGATCCGGCAGTGAGAGCCCGGGAAGCCGAAGCTGCACGGAGACGCCGAGAAGCCGATCCGGAGGTGAGAGCCCGCGAAGCCGAAGCTGCACGGAGACGCCGAGATCTGGAGGTGAGAGCCTGCGAAGCCGAAGCTGCACGGAGACGTATCGTTTGATCATATGAATCCTACCACGATCCGAGGAACATGCATAGACCTAGTATTTGCAAACTGTCCACTGCAACCCATACAGGAATCGCTCTCCCTTCATTTCTCGGACCATAAAACCGTAATAATGAAGGGACAACGCAAGCCATCCATCATCTAAGAACAAATAAAAGTTGATTTGTATATACCGTATTTACTCGCATAATAGGCGCACTTTTTTCCCAGAAAATCCAGCTCCATGTTCGGGGTGCGCCTATTACGCGGGGTAAAATTTCCGAAAATTTTATTTCCGACTACAAGATAGACCGCTGATAACGTAAGTCGCCGAAGTCACGAATATCCGCACTACAGTGGAAACAACCTTCTTCATAGTGCGCAAAGCGTGTTGAGCATGCAGTCTCGCGTGTCCGAGAATCGCGGCATGCGATGCGGTGTGCTTCCAAGCATTCAAATTTCCAATTAATATCGAAAGACCCGCGTCGCCAACAAAATGAACGCGGAAAAAAGAAACTACGAGAAGGAAGCCCCATCGCGGAAATTCGCCGATTACGTTTTAGGCCACATAGTTTGTGCGCATTGTACGACCGAAATTTTGTGCGCTGAACGGTACCGATCGTTCGATATCACGGGCTCGCGCCCTATATCCAAGACATCGAATCGAGAACCACCATTCGAGTGTTACAAGCGCCACTCATGCCCCCTTTCCTTCAAATAGAGCCATCGCGAAGAGTAGCGTTCATTCCATACAAAACCGCAATTTTGATCGCCCGCGACCGCCACCGAAAAGCAACCAACGCTGATTAGGCCTAGCCTACGGTTCGGCATGTTGTCGCGGGAAGTTTGTACTTTCGCCTTTGCTGTCACTACGCGGACTTGCACAAGCTCGGCGGACTTTTGTTGCCGTTGATTTCCCGGCCGCGAACCTAAACATCGTATCACGCGCGGTGCTCATGGGTCAGTGCTTGAGTGCGATCTTTTCGACGCCCAACCTTCATGTTCTTGTACAAGTGAGTGAGAATAAAGTTGTCACTCACTTCTACAAGAACATGAAGGTTGGGCGTCGAAAAGATCGCACTCAAGCACTGACCCATGAGCACCGCGCGTAATACGATGTTTAGGTTCGCGGTCGGGAAATCAACGGTGACAAAAGTCCGCCGAGCTTGTGCAAGTCCGCGAAGTGACAGCAACGGCGAAAGCTCGCGTCGGAAAGCCGAAAAGCTTTTAAATTTGCAGACGAGGTAGCAAACGCGATGACGACGACGCTTTTTCCGACAGGAAACTCAAAGCGCACTTGATGAGGACGCGATCGCACGTTCCATGCGGAGCGCGCGCGGCCGTCAAGCGGCCGGAGTCACGCTGGCGCCAGTACTCCGACGCCTCGGCAACCGCCCTTCCTCGCTCAGCGAGCCCGCGCAGCTGGCGCAGCGCTGCCGCGGTCTTTTTTCTTCTTTTTCCTAGCTTCAGTTAACGTAAGAGGGCGTCGAATTACAACCGTGCAAATACGGTACAGAACTACTGATCACGGCCAAGTTCAGGCTGCGCCTATTATGCGCGGAAATAAAAAAATTCTCGCGACCAAACTGGGGGTGCGCCTATTATGCGAGTGCGCCTATAGGGAACGTGCACTTAAGGTCCCTGTATTTTTCAAAGGTAGCGCAAACTCCTCCTCTCAGCCCCGTTTCCTCCTCGCCCGTCACTCCCGGCCGCCATTATTGGGCGAGACTGGCAAGACGCGCCCGGCCCGCATGCGGTGCGTCGAAGCGATTGCTTGTACTTGCTTGGAAATGCGACAATTCTGGGCGCAGATTCACACAGCTATTCGTACGTAAGATGTGTAGTAAAAATAGTTTGTGGTTAGTCGGTACATTAGCTATCATTTCGCGTTTTGTAAGCAACAAATCGCACACTGGTGCCGGCGTATATTAGAAATCCCATTGCGGCACCTTACGCGCGAACAGCTTTCTGGACTTGGGACCTGTTTTGACAACGTGAAAACCTAGCATTTGTGCATTGTATTTGGTGCGAGCGACGTAGGATGCGTCGCTCGCACCAGGTGAACAAGAGGCAGAACATGTTAAACGCAGTCTTTACAGCTGCCGTTTTTCTTTTCGTATACCGTGGTGTTTGTTCACAAGACGCATTTTGGAAAATCAGACGCTACATCAAATTATGAACACACAACGCGGCGGAGACACTTATTTTCTAAATGTCTCCAGCGTACATTCTTTTAAATTTCGAACTGCGTTCACGCGCTTCTGTTGCCCCCTCGGGTAAATACCTTTTTGGTTCCGTCGCGTGCTGCTCGTGCTCATTAATTGAACCTAGCTCTTTAAATGGAGACTCTTCCAGTGTGCTCAGTTTGTGAGATGTCATGCTGGTATTCCTATTGCTAAAATACGCTCCTTTGTTCACAGGAGAGCATGGACATTTTTCTTCGTTAATTGGCTAACGGTAACCTCGTGAGCGCACCCTCCCGCGTTCGTCACTAATTGGGCGAGAACAGCGAGCAGGTCCCTCCCTCAGTAATGAAGCCTCCAAATGCAAATAACTGTTTTTTATTTCCATTGATCAAAGATTTATAATTAGTTGAAACAAAGAAAACACAATTATTGTAGCGAATCACAGACGCTCTTTCTCGTTGACAGAAGAAACATGCGTTTAAAATTATAGTTTGCGTACGGGCAGTTTTGCAGCATATTGCTAAGTAAATTACGCTCATCAATCGATGCTACTTGCCATGTCTCTTTCTTTATCGTACACATCTCATCACCACTCTCTGTTCATGAGCGCTAAAAAAAAACAGCTCCGACTTTCTCAGAGTAAGTTTTTAACGACTTTTGGCAAATAAATTTTGTAAAATCTACGGGCTGAGCGAGAAAACAGAGATCTTGCAAAAAATATTTTTCTCAAACGTTGCAGTAAAATTTTCGCAAAACAATTAGTGAATTGCGAACACTAAGGATTTCGCTGTAAATATTGTGTGCGAGAAAGCGTGGCCGATAATGTCACGCAGCTTTTTTTTTTTTTTGTCTAACTTAGGCATCAGTATCGAGCCTTAGCTTCATCTAAAAGAGTTGGAATGGCGAATATACGCGAAAGGGTTTAGTAGTGATCAAGGAACAGCAAAAAGCTTGTCACCCTTGGCAATGCTGTTCGAGCATCCAACAGCGCAACAAGATGGCATCTGGCTGCAGCCGATGGCGTCTTTCAAACTGCAAAAAGCTATAAGAAGCCTGCGCTCACCTACAGCGCGCACGTGCGGCGGTGTTTCTACGCCCAATAATGGCGTCGTTTTCAGGCGCCAGAGCAAGAAGCGGAGGGGTCATCGGGGAAAACTGGTCACGTGTCGGGCGTGGTACAATAGGGGAGCACAAAAGGGCGAAGAAGAGAGGAGAGACGCAGAGGGCGAGGAGGAAATTCTCCCTTTCCTTTTTGGACAATGGTTTGCGCTACCTTTGAAAAATAGAGGGACCTTACGTGCACTGAGCCGGTGGCGCCGCGGTGCGGGAGTGAACGAAACGAATTGGCGTGCTCCGTGCAGCAGCCGACCCATGAGCGCAGCCGTGTCAGGTTGTTAGCGATGCTTCGCAATGTCGCGTATGAATTTCTGTGTCGTAAACTGTGCCAATAACTATAAGAACTACGCACCTGGAACAAAGTTTTTTCAATTTTGCGCCGTGACTGTGCTTCAGAAACGGCGGGAACACTGGATTAGTGTACGCCGCATGAAGCAAGTGATCCCGCGGGCACGTTTATGAAGTACATGCTGTAGCTAGTTCGCTGCGAATTTACTCTCCACGCAAGTTAACTGATGTTTTCACCGTGCTGAAGGAACCGAGGGGCAGCTGGAAAAGTGATCTCGAGTCTGCAGTCCACAATTCGTTGGCGGAAGGCAATCGACAGAGCCAGCAATTCTCCCTTGTACATTGCTGCTATTTTTCCGCCGTATCGCAGTTCGTAAACAGTAACATTAAGGAAGAAGTCCTGCATGCCAGGCAAAATGCGTCACAGATGGCAAGAATTTCAAAATTTATTCCCCAGGTACTGCCATAGCCCTTAACAGCACTGTGCGTGCAAGCGAAGCCGGGCCACGCTGTTCTATTGCGCTACGTGACAGCTGAGATATCGCGTGCAAAGCTGGCACGTGACAAATTTACTCAAGGACTCATGCAGCCCGAGCAACGCCTATAAACGAAGCTGAACTACTGCACAGAAAACGTCGCGCAAATGCCACGCATTACTAAATGCAACACGTGCAGTTCGGCGACCGTACGTATTACTTGCACGCATAGCAAGGGGTTGTCTAACACATGTGAAACACAAATGCCATCGTTTACTCAACAATAAGCAGGCAAAATGGCAAGAAATAATGTTTACAAACATCGATGTTGACGGTCTATGCTTCGAGCTTTACGCCGGCCGGCCGCACGAATCGCCCTTTCAAAACACTGTCGCGCGTCTGTGCTACGTCACATCGAAAACATGATTGATTCCGTAAATTTATGTCCTTTCTCTTCGTTTTGGGTCCCAAAAGAATCGTGCTCAGTTAACTTTCTGGAAGCCTACCCGTTTTATCAAACCTGTCACCTTCGCGCACACGCACTTGCATACAACGCGGGCGTAGCTGACGGAGAGACGACGACTCGTAGCACACCAGTTGACATTGAAGTGGCCGTAAGTCGCCACTCGCGGCGCTGGCGGCGCATAGGTGCAGTGCGCTGCTGCGCCCCCTGTAGGTGCTGCACGTTTCCCATTATGCGAGTAAATACGGTATACACACAGTGTTTCTCACGTCTTTACATGATGATCGACTGGGCGAATTACACGGAAGATTCACGGTTTACCGATGATTCCCGCCAGAGCTCCGCCCACTCATCATCATTCACCCCGTGGATATGCTGCGATTCTTTTCCTGAAGGGGACACACTCAAAGCACCCCCCATCGTTTCATTCTTCATCGCCCGCGGGTCCCCCCTTTTTGAAAACGGCGCGTTCATCGTCATCGAAGCTTGAGTCTCAGGTGCTGCCCCGCTGTGGGGTGCTAGTTTCTTATTATATATAGGTGGGCGTTTCGAACTGAAGCGAAATCGTTCTGAAATTATGATGCTAGCATTAATTATACGATGCGTTAGAGCATTTACAATTCAGTTTCGGCATTACCTGATGCAAAGCTACAAATTACTATAAAAAAGTCGCAAACAAAGCTTTCGCTGTCAGGGGTCCTTTAAGTCAGTTAAAGCTGCGCATAATTTGTTGCAAACTGATGCACTAACAAGTTCTTTCATGTCTCTCCACCCTTGCACAGGTCTCACCACGCAGGGCATGAACAGATTCATTATGTGGTGAAGTATGTGATTTGCAAATTTTGCTGCCAGCGCTTCCACAGCCGCGAAGACTTTGAGACACACCAACGCGTCGTACACATGAAGGAAAAAAGTTTCAAGTGTGATAAATGTGCTCGACGCTTCAAGTTTTTGAGGAGCCTTTTGCGCCACGAGAAGTCATACTGTCCACATACAGCGTGACTGTCCAACATGTACAAAAATGTTTCGCGACAGGCAAGAATTCAAGTGTCACCTGCGGAGGCATACAGTCGAGCGGCCCTTTCAGTGCAACCATTGCAACCAGAGATTCACCCGCATCAGCAGGGTCAGGAAGCACGAACGTACGAAGCATGTGAGTTAGCACCCATACGACTGATTCCGCTGCGACTGGACGTCATCAAGGACTTGAAGGCATACGAGTGCCTCTATGTTCCAGTTCGGGCTTATAATAGCTGCCAATGACAAGGAAGAGAAATCAGCAATGCAGACACAAAAGTTGGGGTGAAAAAGCTGGGATATGCACACTAGACGGTGCATATCCTAGCTGATTGCACTGTGACAAGGCCTTGTCAAGATCTTTTGAAGGTATAGGAGCGGTGGGGCCTGGAAGATATCACCGCTTTCTGGACAGGCGGACACAGTCACGCGGTCATGAAGCAAAACACGTGGACACTGTCGTCCTTCATTTTTTAAAGGTAACATGCGAGCGCCTGGGCCTGCACTGTGCGGTGGTTTCCTTCAGCACCATCAACCGATAGCCTAAAGAAAGCATGTCCACTTTTGGCATCATCTGTTGGCAAACGAAATAACGAGGCATGGCCGGTGGACAATCACTGCTAGATTACGCTCCCGCTTCGGTCTCGTAACGGGCGATACCACTAAAAGCAGATGTGCTTTCTTTAGCAGTTGGTTGATGGTGCAGTAGGTAGCTACTGCAGATCGCAGGCCACGCGCTCGCATGTTCCCTTCCATAAAGGGTGACAGAGTACAGTGGAATCTCGGTGATACGATCACAGCTCATACGAATATCGGGATGATACGAATTTTTCTTTGGTCCCGGCCAAGGCCCATTGGCTTGCAATGTAATGAGGTATGGTAGTTGCGAACCGATTTTCACCCCGCGACGTTTGATACGAACGTACGCAACCGTCCAAGTACGAAGAGGTGCTGTCCGCGCTGTCGCGGAAGACGCGCCAAGCACGTGCGAACGCGGGAACCCAAGCGCGGGTATGCGCTACGCACCGTAAAATCGTCACAATCATGGCGTAAGAAAAACACTTTTCTTGCGGTCAGAATAAACCTTCAGAGACGTGTCACGGCCTCCAAGATTGTGTGCGCCAATCTTTGAGGCTGTAATGTGCCTATGTGTGCGTTCGAGTTTAGATTACACAGAGCATTGGCGCCATGCTTTTTTTTTTCTCTGACGCATCGACGCGGGCTGCTGTCGTTGTACTGTGTTTACACTTGCCTGCCTCGTGCATCAGACATCCTATAAAAGGTGGACGAGGACCGAAAAAAGGTGAGGACAATCTTGGCGTTGGAGTCAGGCCTCACAACCTCAACATGCGCGACTGTTGAGGTCGCATTTGTTCCGGCACGACCGTAAATCTCCCGAAAACATCCCGAACACCTCCGCGATAACTAAAGCACAACATAGGACCATAGTTTGCGGCCTCGATCTATTGCGTCAAAGCGGTTTTCCCGTTACTTTCGCCGCAGTACTGCGGTGTCATATGAAAAAGCATACCAAAATTCAGAAGGGGCTGCTGCTGTCGCGGGGCACAACGCACCTGGTTCATTAATTAAACGTGCGTATGAGCCGTATATTTACGAGTGCTGGTATGATTGCCGACATCTAAAAACTCAACTGATAATCATTCAGAGTTCTTCCTGACGTTACTGCTGCCCTGACAAACAATAAATGAAAATGTACGCCAGCTTTCTTTTGTCGCCTGCTAATTTTCCATGCTTTCTGGTGATACGAATTTCGTAAGATACGAATATTTCTGGTGGTCCCGTGAGATTCGTATCACCGAGGTTTCACTGTACATTCATTAATTTACTTTTACATCAACGAGCTCATTAGCCAAATCTAATGCATC
>JALIZH010015454.1:0-56385 GCA_030522465.1 Rhipicephalus appendiculatus | reverse complement strand
CTGTCTCGTACGCTAGTGCACACAAACCCTTTAAGAAATATTTCCTGCGGCGTTTGCTTCAAGAAACATTGTCCAGCGTGTGAGACCACCTACGGTTCGCGTCCGATGAGTCAAGGATACTAGACCGCGTCGTTGCGGTACTCGCTCCCCACTTTCCCCAGGAAGATGTAACCATCTTTCGAGTGTGCCGTACTTGCAGATCGGCTATCGACAGAGGAAAGGTGCCTCGACTCCCGCGCTCAAATGGCTTCGTTTACTCGTCAAATCTGTAATATCTGCCCCCGCTCAACCAGATCAGCGAACGGCTGGTATCACCACGGAGGACAGACAATTCGGAATTGTAGGCGAAGTAGTAAACGTGCCCGTCGAAGTCTATCGAATGGTCCAGTCACTCCCACGTGACGTGTTTGACGACATAGGCATCTTCGTTAACTTGAAGAAGATAGAGGCCTTAAAATCGGTGTATGTATCAGATATGGTGCGTAAAACGGAACTGAAGGTCTGGCTCGAATACTTGCGCGAAGCCCCCCTTTACATGCGCTATCACGTATCGGTGCCGGATGGGGCTATCGACAAGTGCCTGAATGATCTGGCCATGGCGGATTATATGGAAACGGCAGAGGGCCTGGAAGACGACGACGCCGCGATCGACAATCCCACGTACGCAAATCGCCTACTAACGCTACGCGAGGAGACTCATATGGGACGACACCGCATACCTCGCCATGAGTCACGGAGAAAACATCACCCCCTCCCCCCCAAAGCCTTCTCCACGCCGAGCCCGCAGAAGAGCTCTCCGTCCCGCAAATCTACTATGGCCACCCACGCCGCATCAACCCCGAGGTACGCCCAACAGTTTTTGACTATGCGACAAGCGAAATTCGTCGTATCAACAGGTGCTATATATGGAAATGAAAGTCCTCCGCTTTCGCATACGCAATGGTCTTGCTGTCACGTTCAGAAACTGCCAGCCGACTGAAAACATTACAAAGAAGCTCCAACAAGACCAGAGCTTTGTCCGAGCAATGCATCGACTGTGACTTTCTTGAGGGGAACACCCAACTCCGTGTATTACTTGACGCAGAGGAAGAAGGATGTATTAGCGATGATCAGGCAGCTTGGAAAGCCGACCCTCTTTATGACTCTCAGTATGCCCGAGCTACACAATGAGCTATTATTACAGCTCATTGAGGAACGGAAGGAGCCGGACGAGGTGCGCCGCCGCGAGGTCGAAGACATGAACTCCCTTTAAAGGTTCAGCTCGTCAACAATGACCCAGTAGTTTGTGCACTCTTCTTCGACAAGCTGGTGCGCACTATCATGATGGCGCTACAGAATACCAAGATCTCCCCCTTCCGAAGTCATTATGGGGTGGCACCCAAACATATTGAGTTCCAACCGAAAGGGAGCGTACATGTACGCCTACTCATCTGGCTCAACGACGCAGCCCAGGAAGAATTGAGAGACGACACGCCCCGCTCAGTTGCTTTGGTAAACTCTTATTGAGCATTGATACTCGCCTTCTAAAGCACTAGCGTTGTTAAATACACCAACATACCTTTACGTGCTACAAGCGCGACAAGACAAAGAATGTATGCAGATTCAACGCTCCCTTCTGGCCAATGAGGGAGACGCGCATATTATTCCAACCATAACGCACGAAGGAAACGCAGCAGAGCTCACGGCCCTACGCCAAAAGTACAAGTCAATGCCCTGCAGGTGTACAGTACGCTTCCACTATTGAGTTCTGCCCCAACAATGGCATTGCCACAAAGGATGATTACATCTGGGTGCTGAAGGCAGGCATCAGCCGGCCCACCGTATCTGTATATAAAGAGAGAGCCCTTCAAAAGTCCACCATCGCCTTTAACCCTTGGATCGCATCAGTCCTGGATTCTAACATGGACCTGCAGCTCATTGTGGATGCATGTTCGCACGCAGCGTACGTCGTGAACTACCTAAAGTCCAACCGCGGATTCCATAACCTGCACAACGCATTGGCCGGACCTCGAGGCGCATCATCCAGTACTCGCTCTTGGCAAGCTTATAACGGAGCTCGGTCTGCGTGTTCTTAGCGGCGTCGAAATGAGCACACAAGAGGCTACGTGAATTATGCTTCGTCTCGGAATGTCTGATTGCAGCCGTGGCGTTGCATTCATACATGCACCCGGACGAGAGGGTGCACGTCCGCAAAAACAGCGACAACTAGATGACGAAGATGACAACTCGACCAAGGTGTGGAAGCTCAACATCGTACAAAAGTACGAGGATCGCCCCAAAGAAATGGCCGATGTCTGCCTCGCGGACTTCGTCGCCAATTACACATATAACCCGCAGCAAGACCTGTACCAACGCCAAAAGGTGCCCAGGGTCATCAGATATCGAAACAATAGGAAATACGACATGGAAATTTCATGAGGAAGATGGCCACGCTGTTTCACCCGTTTCGCAGCGAGAGCACAGATATCTTAACCAATTACACGACCTTGTACAACACCCACCTCGACGCAATCGCGGCAAAAAAAAAACACAGTTCGAAGGAAATATTTCTGGAGAAGAACTCGAACAGATATGCACAGAACTTCTGCAACTAAAGGTCGCCCAACGACAACGCCAACAAGAAACTGTTGTATACGTGATCCTAGCTTTCTCTCGGTGGAGCTACACGAAAACCTGGATATTGCACACGCTACTATCGCAGGTGGGGCAGGCAGCACATGCACTGCAGTGAGGATCAGAGACAATGTGATCTGTTCAACAGACTACCGTCCGCCATGCGCCTCCCAAACAACGAGCAACGCTCACTAATCCTTGAGGCAACTCATCGATCAGAACTTCCCGATGCAAAACCCATCAGAGTGTTCCTGACGGGGCCAGCGGGATGTTGCAAGGCGTTTACAATTAACCTCTTGAAGGACACCTACAACCGCCTATATACGACCCCTGGGTCAGGCAGCAACGCTTTTGTCTCCATGGCAACAACGGGAAAGGCGGCCTCTGCCATCGGAGGTGTCACCGCGCACTCGGCTCTAAAGGTAACTATGAAGAAGGATGACGTAAGCCTACGTCACAGCGACATCAACACCTAGCGATGTGCTTTCAGGGACGTCAGGGTAATGTTCGTAGATGAGGTCAGCATGATGGGCTCCGAAGGTGCTGGTCAAACTAGACGACAGGCTGCGTCAGATCACGCAAAACTTCCACGAGCCGTTCGGAGGCCTCGACGTCTACATGTGCGGTGACCTCCGCCAGTTGCCTCCCATCAAAGGCACTGAGGTGTATAGGTGAAGCGCAAGGCAAGTGAGGGAGCTAAAGACAGAGCACCCCTGGAAGACGCTCGACTACCAGCCACAGGTCCTCATGGTCCTATTGAAAGATGCAGTGTTCTCTACACCTCTAACAAGGCTGGTCGACGGCCTCAAGCTGACAGACGATAACGTCATGTTGATTGAGAGCCGCTTTGTGACACGCGAAGAAGCCGCCGTTTCGTGCCCTAATGGCGCACGGCTATATTACAGCAATGCAGACGTCGACCGCTATAACGCACATTGCTTCTAGGCTGTGGCCGACGTGTTATGTCATCCCGCATGCGATGTCATAACTGGCTACAACAACGAACAGGCGCACAGGGATACCCTGACCAAGGTGGCAAAGATGAACGCAAGCGACATGGGTGGCCTGCCAGCCTCAATTCATCTCGGCGTCTAAAAGCCCTATATGATCACGGCCAACATCGGCGTACGATGGCCTCGTTAATGTCAACATGGGTACCTTGCCATACATCGAGCAGGTCGAAGACGCAAACCTTCTGCGTGTGTGGCTGGAGTTCCCCAATATCTGCATTATGTAATGCCGTTAGAGCTAGGATGAAGCACGTCACGGTTGCAAATCCATCCGTTAAATCGCAAGGGGTGCCCGTGGGACTTTGAACCGCCACAATCTACGCAAGGCAAGGAATCTCCTGCAAGAGGACAGTTTCCCTGCACACAAGCAAATGCTATCCCTTTCCACAAATCGCAAGGGGCCACGTACGCCTAGGTAGTGTATGAAAATTGAAGGACACTTTCTACATTCCTAAAGTGTGTTCGGCGAAAGCGTGTGGCCGTTCCACTGACTATGCCATGTCTTTTTTTTGTTTTACACTCTCAGTGGGATAACACACAAAGCGAATGTGTGCGTGTTTTCTTTTTTAATTTTTTACCGCGAAGTCGCAGCGAGACGCGAGACTAATCTTCCTCCGTTCGCATGCGTTAGTATTTTCTCGCGCTTTGTGCATCGTGCAAACGCCATAGCGTTCCAGCGCTTAAATTGACGGGCCCTTTGTAAATTCGAAGGTGTATTTCCGTGAACGCCTGTGTCCATTGAGACGGCGTCGGTCAGAATGATTGCAAACGCTGGGCACAGCGAAGCTACGCAAGCAAAGAGCGAGCGCTGTAGAGTCCGACGCGACCGGCGTCCGTTTGCGCATCCTGGCGTCCACCTGGCTCCGTGCCAGAGCTCGGACGGACGGACGGACGGACGGACAGACAGACAGACAGACAGACAGACAGACAGACAGACAGACAGAGACAGACAGACAGATAGACAGACGGACGGACGGACAGACAGACAGACAGACGGACGGACACTGGACGGACGGACGGACGGACAGACAGACAGACGGACAGACAGACAGACAGACGGACGGACAGACAGATAGACAGACAGACAGACAGACAGACAGACAGACAGACAGACAGACAGACAGACAGACAGACAGACGGACGGACGGACACCGGGCGGACGGACGGACGGACGGACACTGGACGGACGGACGGACAGACGGACGGATGGACGGCCGAGAGACGGACGGACGGACGGACGGACGGACGGACGGACGGACACCGGACGGACGTGAGCATGAGACATTAAAGGCTTTCGCCTTAATACGACAAGAGCCATCCCCTGAGGATGGTCTGCGTGGGCCATAACCAAAGCTCGTCCTGTTCTGTGCTGATCTTGTTGTTCTGTGCAGATCCTCTTGTTCAGTACTGGTCCTGTTGTTCATGTGTCTTTCGTGTTTGTGCTTCGTGCTTAACTTCGCAGAGGTCACGCCAACTTGCCCAGACAGAAGCACTGTCGTTGAAAGCTTGTCGAGGCTCCCGTGAAGCGCTCGTCTGGGCTGTAACCAACTCGCCACTTTTTGGCTTCGGGATACCGAGGATTCTAACGGGATGCGTTTGCGCGTAACGCCGTTAGCCAGATATTCATCAGCCATTTTGGTGTGGTGGCGTCGATTGTACTCACGTTTGTAATGCCGCTGGCACGCTAAACGGGCGCACAAAAGCCCCTTGACCTTGAGAACAACACAGCGACTTCTTGTACTCTGCCGCCACCGCGAGACCTCCTCGCCTCGTCCGCGTCCTCTCCGATTTGCGCCAGTTTTTCTGCAAGGCGATTGGTCTTGCTACCATTGCTTTTGGAAACGTGCGCGAATATTGCGTTTTTCTTGTGTTTTCGTTTTCGTTAGAGCCATTTTTCGCCATATGTCTGCACGCGCGGCGTAGCGGACGTTGCGTAGGGTGTTTTCAACGCTCTGTGCTAGCGCTGTGCCGCGTTGTTTCGTAAATAACCGCAGTGAGAAGCAGCCTAAATAAGTTTATGCAGCTTATATGACGCGACAAGGAAAGCGTCATGACTCTCTCAAAAATTTGTTCCGACAAACAAAGTGTTGCTTACGAGGCAATGAATCTTTTTACAGCTCGTATGAAAGCATCCCGTACAGCAGGTTATATGAAATATGGCGGCACGCTAATAAGCGTTCTTGCGGCGTCAGTGCGTACATTGCATGAAAATGAGGTTTTCCTCTGCATGCCGAATATTCTGATGCAGCTCTCTATAACGCTTTTTACGTCGTCAACAGTTATTCAGTCGAAAATGCAGCACTAGATATTCTTACAAGAATGGAAACTTAGCGAGTTTGTAAGCTTTCATACTTGAACAAGGAGCTTTAAAAACTACGACACAAGAAGGAACAAGGAGGCCAGACGAGTGATGCTGCTTTCCACTGTGAAGAATTATTTGCGAACATCAAGCCTCTCGAAAGGTAAAATAGACAACCACTTGGTTGTGGCACGAAGCCACAAGAAAATCCGATACGGATTTCTCAGCAAAAAAAGCGTCTTAGTTGCCGAAAAATTCGTCCCCGGACCAGGACGAATTTTTCGGCAACTAAGGACGCTTTTCTTGCTGAGAAATCCGTATCGATTTTCTTGTGGCTTCGTGCCACAAACAGGTGGTTGTCTATTTTACCTTTATTAACCCTTCCGCCACCTTGCGGGTTTCCGCAGGACTCATTTGCATTATAAAGCCTCTTGATCACACTTTTCGTGACTGTTATGACCCGCTACCTGTTTTACTGAAAACGAAATAGCGGCTTGTAGAGGAGTTAATCTTTCTCGCTAACTTCGATGTGTGAGTCAGTCACTTACGTCGAATGGATACGGACTCTGAAAAAATTAATTGCAAGCATACCACAGCATCATGACACAAGGTCCCTAGCGTTGGTTGAAAGGCAGGCTACATGGCTGTTTGTCGCTTCGTTGTTTGGCTGTATCTAACTATAGAGCTTACAGATTTAGGGACATGACTTTGTATGCGCGCCCAACATGAAACAAATTTCAGAAGCATCTGCGCATTGCATATTCTTTTAAATATAGCAGTTCGTCTAAAAAAATGTGGTATCTCTTGCGTATGCAGTATTGTTTTCAGTGCTATGGAGCCGGTACTTCTAAACGACAAGCTGTTAGCGCAAGATCCCATTGTTCGTAAACTTTCGGCCGCATTGACGCATTATCATGCATTAAACAATGTTCGTTTCCGCTACGGCAACCTACACCACTGGCTGAACTGTGTTTGCATTACCATGTTTTGTTTTCCCCAGCTGCCATCCATACTCCATGACATACTTCCATACTGGCGAGGATTTCAATGCTGAATAATCTTTGCTGTCTTCTAGCTGACGCGCATCTTGTTAATTACCGTTTTCATGCACGCTAGGAAATTAAACACAACTTTAACATAGTGTAGCCGCATTTCAGTGTTAACGATCAGAATACGTCATCCCCCCCCCCCAAAAAAAATTCTCTTCACTAAGCTTACAGAATGCCGCCTTCACTTCTAGGCATACCAAGGTAGGTTTCAGAGCTTCCTTGACAATGGTGCTTCGATAATATTCTATAAACCTTCGCTTTCAAATAATTCGCCCTTCATCGACAATGAGCAGTTGGCGTCACCGCATGGTTGCACTTAAGACTGTGCCACCACCCTATTGAGTTTTGAGACTATAGCGCGAAATCTAGGTTAACATTCAGAAGAAAAATACATAGACGGACGATGCACTCGCGACTAATTAATTATATGAAAGCGTGCTTCATATAATACCTGCGTAGTACATAAACGCACAGACAAGAAAAGGCAAACGTAGAGGAATGCGCCACAAGCAGTACTAGGTCAAATACACGAAGTAAAGCGCCTCATCCTGTGGGTGAAAAAAAAATGCGTGGAGCATACAACTCCACTTAAAGCTCATTGTGCATCAGGTACACCCCATTCGTACGGTGTTCAGAAAAAAAAAGCCTGCCCATAAACGTTGCTGTCAACGTTTTCGGTGCTATTATCACCATTCCTCAAAATTGTTTTACACCTCTGAGGTGCGTACTTAGCCCAAAAGCACTCGCCTCCATCGAGAGCTGAGGCGTGTCTGCCTGACTACAGGCGAAAAATCGTGTCGCGCGCAGCACGCGCTGCGGGCGCGCCGAGATGCGAGGAGGAAAGCGCAAGCGCGGGGGGTGGGGGGAAGTGTCCGCTACCTTCCTGATCAAGGTGATTGAGGGCACACATCGTAGTCGCGCCGCCAGCGAGAGATGGCGTCAGCACGCTGAGCCAATGGTGCATTTTTGTGAACCACCTTGGACACTTGGACCTGCTTGGACTGCTACAGCCCATAACGGAAATGAAGCAAACGGCCGAGCCGGCCAACACAAGAGGACAAAGCGCTCTGTCATTTTGCGATGGCCGGCTCGGTCGTTTCTTCTTTCCCGTTATGCGCTTTACCAGTTCAAGTACGACAAACCAACTCGCCCAATCTTCGGCAGTTGTGATCTCGAGCACATTTCTTCTAGAAGTAAACAAAAAAGTTTGGCCGGCAGGCTGAAGCGCCTCCTTCATCTCTGCAGGCTCAATGCATCGGAGATTAACCAGGGATATTTTTTTGCACTGACCCGTGTTTGATTAAAATGGAATTGGGAAACAATGTCAACGTACATTTTACGGCTCGTACCTAAAACGATGCACTCCAGCCATATATCGTTCGTTCTATAGATACGTTTGGTGTCGCATACATCCCTCAGTAAGGCGAAGCGCGTCATTCGCCGTAAAATGACAAGCAGGTGCGTACTTCTCGTTGCACACTCTAAGCATATTGTCACGTGGTCGTGACGTTGACGAAGGCAGTAGGCAGTAGTCCAAGATGAAACACTTTATTTGGACCGAACTTGTGGCCGGTAAACTGAAGGTGAGATTACAGCAATAAACGCTGGTACTGATAGCGGCGAACAGAGCGTCGGCCGTCGTGAACTGAACATCGTTGGAGCGCGCCGGCTTTTATGCATCACGCGTCGAACATTCTAGCCTTATCACTGGTCATCGCGCAAGCTCAGGAATAATCTCGAGTGGTCGCGTCTTGCGCGCAATCTTAACAAAACGATCTACAATAATCGCGAAGGTTCTAGAACAATAAGGCGCGGTTTGAGCTGAGCTTTGCTGACGGTCTTTGTGGGCGAAAACCGAATACAACAAAAGTGAAAATAAGAATATCGCGTGGCAATATACACTTGCGCAGGGGGTAAAGGCACGCACGGCGCCTACACGACAACATACAACATAAAGCTCACGTACGTAATTGATACGACTGCTTCAGTCAAAAATACATTTCAGTCAGTGAGGCTTAATTCCCTCTAAAGTAGGACGTCTGCGAACACAGTGCTTGGATTGTAACAACGTGAACACTGCATGTCTTGAAATTACATCGTCAATATCCAAAAATCACCTCTTTTCTATCGATTATTCGAAGTAGAAAGTGTTGTGTTAGGGTAAAAAAAATGAAGATTGATTAAACAGATACTTTCAGGCATTACTGAGCTAGATAGTGTTAGAATACCATGGACAAGCATTCGGTTATTACAAGGATGATGAAAGCATTTACGGCCCCATCTATAATATTGCCATGAATGAAACGTTACAGAAATATAATCTACAGCTAACTTATAATCAACCACCACAAGAAAAAGTTGAAGGTACTTATTTTGCGAAGTCATTGTGAGCGACAATAGCTTCTGCCAGTCGCCACTCCGATGACCTTGTCCGAGGAAAGTAATCGCATAGTTCAGTTCTGGGAAAGTGAACGTGCGGTCGCGTTGGCGATAATTCTTATAATGCAAAGTAACAAGCCGTGTAGGTGAAACTCTTAGTTTAGTGTATGTTTAAAGGCTAGCTATGCGCTTCTTGGCGCCTGACCTACCGTCGTTGGGTGCTGTAATAAAAGTAAAAAATGCTGGGATTAGTAGCTGATCATCAATCAATGTCAGTTCAACATAAAATGTTGCGTAGACCGTTTTATGAATTCCGAATACCTTGGTTACTTGTATTTCTTCGGACGACCAAAATATATCATGCGTACAAGTAACTTCATTAGGGCGAGCTAGATATTTCGTGCGTGAAACCATGCGCTGGGCCTAAGTGGATTACACCACAGCATTGCAACTTCCTCGCATGAGTTGATGGACATTATTCCAAACTGCCTTATAACCTGGTCGCATTTGGGGCGCGTGCTATTCTTTATTAGGGCCAGTGACGATACAATATTGATTGTTTAACATTAAAAATATGTGAGCGAGCATTCGTGCTCAGGGGCTTTATATACTGCTCATCATTGCTTTTCTTTGAAGTGATGCTCTGTTAAATGAGTGGCTGAAACCTGGTGACGACTCATGCGCATCTGCACACTGAGTGTTGTTTTAACTTGGCCCGAAGGCACTTTTATCAGTAAAGGTTTTATCAATACAGCAATTTCACTGATTGAAGTCTTTTCCGCTCGGAATATTGGCATGTGCTCGTGCAGTTTGGTCAAACAAAAATTTCTTACGCACTGATATCTGTGGTTCACTAAGCCAAAATAGTTCCTCGATTATAACGTCTCAAAATATAGAAATAGTTTTCTTCCTAATATGTAATTTCTGAAGTAGTTAACAACAAGAGACATCGTTTACTGCTTTTCTCGTGCAGGGTGTTTGCGAAATTGTTTACTCACCTTTCTGGGATCCCAAGACGCTGTAGACTACTATAGCCAATACAGTCAGGCCGATCGTGATGATTACCGCGCTCACAGCGATTATCTTGAAGATTCCTTCTTCGCCCTCTCTGCAAGAAGGTCAGAGCCGTACATTACTGACTGATACTGCAAAAGTCCTTTCTCTCTGTATCGCGGCGTGAAAAGGTAATCAGCAGACACAAAATACTGCTGTCACATTGACAGCGAGAAGTAGCTTCCTTTCGTCTTTTTTGCGCGCGCTGAACACAAAAACTTTGCGGTGTTTCACTATTTCATAGCCTGTGGTTCCGATTACAAGAGTAGGATTTTTAGGTCACTGAAAATGTGGGCTTTCGAGCGCCTAAAATAAGGCACTTAAACCGTACTTTTCGGCAAGATAATCTGTTTGCAAATCACGAGCTGTATATGCGGGAGTAAGTGCAGCCCACTTTTATGGCAAACGAAATGTGACGTAGTAGCTTTACTTGCCACATATTAAGGGTAATAAATGCAACATGCGTTAGCATCATTTCCAAAGGTCTTGCTGGACACTCGAAACCGCGTTTTCGAACCATTCCGGAAATAGAATCCAACGTAGATAAACTTCTATCTTTAGACCATGAGTTTTATTTCTCTATTTGTTCACAGTGTGATAGTATATCTACGCCGTGACGGTAGCGTATGCATGTTACTTTATGCACGGCTAGCGTAGCTTATAGGCCTAGTGCGCTGCAGTTTTCACTGAACAAGTGGCGCCGCTCCTCGGTGCGGCGCGCTGCTAATCAGTCGCGACTGCGAGCGGGTGCATGCGGGCGGAACAGTAGCAGCTCGAATGGACGAAGCTAATTCGTGGTCAAACAGGTGTGTTGCGTGTATGCCTGTCATAGCACTTGTACGAACGCTGCCGATAAGCTGCCAAAAAATAAAATTCTATACATTTGCATAGAAGGCTCACGCGAACGAGCGATGAGGCGTTGGATAAGGGCGGTGCGACGTGCGAGATAAAACAGCCGCTCTTCATTTTATTTGGCGCTTTTCATACTATTATTGCGCATTCTTGTTCATCGTGGTCATAAACTCTGCTTTTTTTCGACTAAATGGTGGCCTTCGTCAGCTTGTGAAGCATCTAGCCCGCTTGTGCAGTGCCCACTTCTTGGGCAACGAACGAAGCTCGATAGCCCGGCATGCACTCTGTGTGTCCCGACAATTTTTCCTGCGTACTGTTGGGAATGCGATGGCGTGACGTGACCGTGTGACGAAGAGTAAAAGAACATCGTATCTAGAAGGGTACGCGGCGATGGCCAGAGCAAGGCGCATGATAAGTGTCTGTGCAGGATGCGTGCTCGCACTTGTTGACAAACATAGCCAAGGCGGCGGCCTGCTTACACCGCCCTTGGCAACCAGCCTTGCATGGGCAGCTGGTTCCGCAATGTATAAATGATGGGAAAACGCGTAGAAAACGGATCGACGGAATTAGCAAAAGTGAAAAGCGAAAGGAACGGAACGAACGAACTCTTTTCTTACTTAGCTCGAACACCAACAACCAACAGACGCCTGTTGAATAGGAGAACGGATGCAAAAGTCGAAACTCTGAGCGTAACAGATTAAAAGAATGCTATTTAATTAAATGTAAATAATACAAGATCTTAACTAAGCTTTCATAGCCAAGGCTGCAGGCGGATCGCAGTGGACGCTCTTTATCTGAGCGACACACTTGCCAACGACGACGGAGGGCCCTTTTGCAGGCAGTTTCCGTCATAACGCCGTAAACACGGTTGCCGGCGTAAAGATCACTGCCGTGAAGAAGACTGCTTGTATTTTAAATACCTTCCTGCTTTTTCAGTTGTGCAGAATCCACGCAATAACGCGCACTGCTCGTTCCGCAATGTCAATGCTCTGCTCTCACAGAGCGCAGTTCGCAGCGGCATTAGCAGGAAAGAGCGCCCGCAACATGTCACGACGGGTTCACGCGCGCGGCGGCTACTGGCGGCGCTGATCGTCCAAGCGCCGCAGCGCCACCATACCAGCTGTCGAGGCCCATAAGTCTGGCGTAGCCAGAGGTGTGGTTGGGGTGTTCAAACGCCCCCCACAAATTGTTTACTTTGCATCTGAGTGTATACGTCCACAGATGGAAACACACGAAGAACAATACATAAAGGGCGATTAAACACCCCTTCCCCTCCCACCCTCGCCAGCCTCCGGAATAAGAATTCTGGATAAGCCCCTGCCTTATACACTAACTACTCTCGCTCCTATACCTCAATATAATAAAGCAGTCTCAATCTATGCATTTCCTCGCACATCGAAGGCGACCACAGAGTGTCAAAAACAGTTGCGGTTGCAAACAGTCGCCATTGCGATAGACAAGTACCTTAACCTGTTTCGAATGTTCGCACCAGCATGTTGTCGTGCGGAGGCAGTCCGATCTTTAAAGAGCCATACACTGCCTGTTCATTTACCGCACATATTTTCTGTCTCAATTATTATTGCAGTATTCTTAAATCATCATCGTCCTTTTTTGCTGATGTGCATCGTATTTATCATCCCGGCTTCTCTTTGATAACCGCATCAGATTTTTGCATTGATCCTCTCGACTACCATGTATTTGATAACCAAATGTTATCATGCAGAACGCCATTTAGTTCCTCGCGCGAGGTCCCCTCAATGCTGTGGTGATTGATGTGCTTCATTTTCACACCCCGTGTTGTACATACTGACGACTTTTTTTTTCAGGTACTATACCTACTTGAATCCCCGAAAAATCTCAGAACATAAGTGAGCTGAGGGCTCATTTTCTGACACCAGTACTGGTATAGTTGCATAAGTTGCTACGACTCTGAGCTAACTGAAAATCACAACTTAGTTCGCCATTTACTGGCACTCAACGATAGTGGGAGCGCAGCCTTCAGGCCCGCTGCACGGAAACGGGAGTGCCAGGCGCCGCCATGTTTGATCACGCTTTTCCGTTATAATACGTCGTCGCAGACGGACCATGTAGACCACGTCAATCCACAGAAACCAAATGTCATATGTAGCATGCGTAATAAGAACAACGTTACGCCTTCAGGCAGGCATAAATTGTTCATGTTTACATGTGAAAGCTGTGTAAAACATTTGCACGAGGAACAGAAGTTTCCTGCACATGTAAAGAAGTGTTTAGTTACACATGGTATGTCAACTTCTTCTTAAGTGCTATTTGCATTAGCATCAGATGGTTATGATATATACGACAGAATGCGACTACAGCGCAAATGCGTAGAGCCCTAGGAAAATCCTTCTTATACTCTGCTGCACTCGACAACACAGAATAACACATACAAGAATGCATATGAATAACATGAGACTTTAATAAAGATTGCATTAATTTGTGTAGCAGAACTGCAACCTTAATTTAAAACAATCATTTCTGAACGTTTGCGATAAGTGCCCACCTGCATATTGACGCGTGTTTGTGACGGTGATGCAGCCTGTCATAACACTTGTAAATGTGGAACTCTATCGGGCACACTTGTGCCTAGGCATTGCAAATTTCATGTGCAATAAAAGCATGCTATAATATGATCTGAATATTTGAATAGAAGAAGCCTGAGAAAGGCAGTACTTGAGACACAAGAAGTGGGATGTTTCATAATGCATAGGTAAAGAAAGCGCGAGAAAACAACTACACACTAACTGACCCTGTCAGTGTTTCATAATACGACGCTGGTGTATAACTTGCAAAACATTTGCTGAAGCCTTACAAACTGGGTGTTGAATGATAATGTCAGTTCAACATAAAGCTGTCATCAAGTATAAGAAAGCTATCCTTAGAATAGATTCGTAACCACAGTCAAATAATTTGATCTGAAAAGCAACATAAAACACAAGCTGGAATGCAACCACAGCGCGACGTTGCAAAATGCAGCGAAACAGTTATTTGGCCCAGTTGGAATTGGTTCACGTTTAAGAAGCGCGAAAAAACACGGGGATGAAGCAGAGAATACGCACAGGACAGGCGCTTTCTAACAACTGGTTTTGTTATCGGAAAGTGAGACTATTTATGCATAGAGAACTGCGCAAAACACTTCTGGTACCACATCAGCGCACGTAGCGACACCACATGAAAAGGCAATAAAAAAAAGGCAGAAAGTAGGGATATCTCTTTGTCTGATAGGGCATTTGAAGGATGACTTACGCAATCATCTTTGTGTGGTGAAATGAAAAATGCTTCAACAATTTATGGTTAGGATGCGTAAAAAGATCTACGCTGGGGTGCACTCACATTTGTTACACTGAAAGGCTAGGTGTGTGCTAGGACGTCTTTTTAAGCTGGTCTTGTGTTCTTTTAGTCATGTGTTCACAGACGTTGCAAAATGACTACGTACAGTGAAGGCTGACGGACATGATGATCCATTGGGACACCTCCTGGCTCGTGGAGCAGCCTGAAATAAGTCGAAGATAAGAGACAATGAGAAGGTACCGCTATTCCGCCACTAATCTCACCCGAAATTTGCGGTCCCTGACCATACGATGCACAGAGAGTGCCGCCATATGTGTAAAGCTTCTTCAAAATATGGAGGCAACCCTTATCCTTGAATTAGGCGCCTCGAAGTGGCACTCGCCTGTCGGCATTCATGTGCTTGGTGTATCTCTTCGTGACCAAGAAGACAACGGCGGCGTCACGCGTTCGACACCAGTGTGCCTGCTAGCACTCTTCTGCACTACGGCACATGCGCGCGCGCGCACACACACAAACACACACACACATACACGCACACACACACAGGAGGAATTGATGACGTAAGCAGGCGCGCGCGCTCTTATTTGGGGGGAGGGGACGAGGAAGGGCTAGGTGCGGGACACCTGGTGAGTGCCGCAGGACGTGTACCTCACCCGGGCGCTGTCCCGTGATGAACACTGTGTAACCCCGCGCGCAGCTGGCGCAACGGGCGGAAGAACAGGGAGAGAGCCTGCGGCGACGAGGATGTGCCGTGAACACCCCCCAATGTTCGTAGTCCATTAGAGTATTTTAAGTCATGACATACATGAATGTTCTTTTTTGATTGAACAGTGCGTTACTAAACAAAGGACGCGAAAAGGAGCGCACGTGATAAGCGCTGTAATGTGCTCTCCTTTTCTCGTCTTTCTTTTGGTAACGCGCTGTTTCATCAAAATGAACTTTGACCAACTGGCCTAACTTACCATCTTACGTTGATGTCTGCTCTATTACATACAACTCTTACGTTAACCCACTCTACCCCTTTTGTATACGTTTTCGGCGTTAATGTGTCGTCGTGAATTCCACAGGTGAACTTTGTGCTTCGCGCTGCCGAAGCCGCGTAGAAGGGAGCACGTGGTTGAGATGGGATCCTCCAGGAACGCAACGAGTCCGATCCGATGTGTTTCTAAGATGTGATTGCTGTTTACACTAATTAATACGAACTATACAACCACAATTTCAATTTATGACAATTCTTAATGTCAACTCTATTATATAATTCCAGTATCTTTACTTATTCTATCCCTCTTTTAATTTGCTTATGTTGATAAAGATTTTAGGACAGCTCACACCGGCACTTGGCAGGGGGGGTCTAGAAAGATAGCAAAAAGTGCTACTGACTACTCGTGCCGCTAAAAAGCTCTGACTACTCACGCACTCACTAGACCTTCATAATTACGTGTACTTAGAACAGCGACCAGAAGACACCAACCTAGGTCAGTCACCAGCGTTTCTAAACTACTTCTTATACAGCGAAACTGTGTATCACATAGCACAATTCCTCTACACATCGTAGATCAGCATTTTTTAAGGCATTCCATTTTTCTTGAGAGAAAAAAAAATATTAACGCAGACAAATCGGAAGACAAGGCTTGTAGGGTCACGTGGTTTTTGAACTTTAAGGGAAGTCTGCTTCAAATAGTTTTTCCTGCTCTTTAATAATTTTTGCGCTTAGTTTGAACAACTTGGTTTCGGAATGGCCAAGAAAAAATAATTTTTGTGGTAATTTGTCAAGCTTGTTCGTACTCGATTGTGTCTTTTAGATGCTTTTCTGTGCCTAATTTGCAACGTGTTGAACCTGCAGCCAACCCGCATGGTAGCCTAACAGTCGTTTTCGCGGGGCTGGTGAGCAATGTAGCAAGATGTAGTTTGCAATGTTTCCCAGGATGACAGGCGGTAGAGTTGTCATGTGGATCAAATGAAGAAAATATATACGGTCATTGAAAGTACAGTTCAGGCATCACTGTGCTATTCCTTACCAGGAATTAAACTCACCCTCAGACACCCATTTGATACAAGACCCATACTCACTTCAGATTCAGAGCGTCGGACAAAAGGTGCACCAGCAGTTTTGACGTCATCTCCTAAATCGTTCGCGGAATCACCCGCTGAAGTTGAAACGACGCCGCGAACGGAGGAGACGCCACTTGTTGCGTACTCTATGACACGCATTCGCTATGGTTGTGTTTAGAAAGCATCAGAGCGACGAAGCATTTGAACATTTCTACATTGAATTTACTAGATGTTTTGAGGGTTCACTTGAGGCGGGGGAAGTAGTATTATCAGCGTGTCGACGAGGAAGCGAAGACGAGGAGCACGAAGTGGAGACCTCGAGGACTCGGAGCTCGTGACCGCGCAGACTGTTTTGCACCGTTTATGAAATGAAATAGAGCACTTGACAGTGCAGATAACCAGAGAAATAAAGGAAAAGATCTCGCCATTTCGAAACAAAATGTGAAACGTTGCAGCCTTTCATCACGTTGTGGCGGAACAGCGCAAACGACGGGTGAAGAATATACAAGACACAACGCTGACTGTAAACTGATTTCTTTATTGGAAAGGTGGAGAATATATGTTCGTTATGTCGTCGTGTGGGGTTTGCACGTGCGTGCAGGCCTCACACAACGACATGACGAGCAACCGCAACTGGAAAACAAAAAAATGGTCCCCTGTTTTACATGCATTCGACAGTTAATACACTGGCAAACGATATTATTGTGGACCTGCGCAACATGCGATTGCATGGTGCCAACCAGCACTACAGACTTATGGCGCTGCAGCACACCTAAAACAATGTGAACCACGCCTGCATGCATCTAGATCTCAATGAGAGATCGGACACAGGACCAGCCCTAAGCGATTAGACCATGGCTGTTTTACTGGTTGCGCACCATATGGCATAGTCCTAAAGTTTAAATTCTTATTTAATTGTTTATTTGGAACCGCTGTTGTACAGCCGTAGTGAAAAAAAATTCCCCATCTCCCGCTAAAGGGAACCATGTGTAGATGCGAAGCAGCGGGGAGATAATTAGCTTGAGCGGGAGGAACGTCGCCGCTCTCAATTCACGGCAGTGGTCCGGGCGCTCATCGCGGCGCTGCACAGGAGAGAGAATGAGGCGCGCGCGCTCCGTCATTTTCATACCGCGGAACTACCGTGGCGCCCCCCAGCGGGGTATGCAGCTGTCACACCACCTGTCGTGCGCGCCGCTCCGTAGAGGATTCCTAGAGGAAAGGACGGGGGGGGGGGGACCGTAGGAGATTAGAGAGAGGGGGAGGGGACGTGCATGCGCTGTGGGGGTGTGGGACGCGGGAGCCGCTCCGTAGAGTAGAGGATTCTTAGAGGAGAGAGGGGGGAGAGGACGCGCATGCGCTATGGGGATGTGGGAGCCGCTCCGTAGAGTAGATGATTCCTAGAGTAGAGGAAGGGCGTGAGCGTAAGGAGAGCATAGGGGAGGGGACGCGCATGCGCTGTGGGACGCGGCGGCCGCTCCGTAGAGTAGAGGATTCCTAGAGGAAAGAAATGCGGTGAGCGTAGGAGAGAGAGGGGGAGGCGACGCCCATGCGCTGTGGTGGTGTGGGACGCGGGACGGACTAAGCCCCCTCCAAACACATGCAAGCAAGATCAAGGAATGGGGTCAACCTGGGCGACAGACACCACCTGCCTAGCCATTGCTAAGCAGCCTCTCTGTGCTCTCGGCCATGACTCAAGGAATGGGGTCAACCTGGGCGACAGACACCACCTGCCTAGCCATTGCTAAGCAGCCTCTCTGTGCCCTCGGCCATGACTCTGATGACTGTGTTAGAGTTGACGGCCTTCATATTACTACAGTGTTCTGGTTCGCATAATGGGTGCTTCCCTACTTCATGAATGTGGCCGGACGTGGGACGGGAGACGGGGGACGCGGGACGCGGGACGGACAGAGCCCCGAGCATAAGATGCTTCGCATCTAAAAAGAAAACAGCATCTGTCAGACGTGGCCACGAAAACCTGCGCACAGTGAACTGATAAAGAGCGAGAAATAGTCGGTGTGGTATGCATTGCAATCAAGCAGAAATGCATATCACCACCATCATCATCATCACCCTGACTACGCCCTCTGCAGGGCAAAGGCCTCTCCCATTTACCACCGATCAGCCCAGTCCTGTGCTTTCTGCTGCCACGTTATACCTGCAAACTTCGTTATCTCATCTGCAAACCTAATTTTCTGTCTCCCGCTAACGCGTTTGCCGTCTCTCGGAATCCACTCAGTCACCCTTAATTACCAGCGGTTATCCTATAAGCAACCTTTATTTGCTTTTTCTCATCACCAGCTCATCTTATGTACACTACAGGACGAAGGCGTCCCCTAATGATCCCAAATTTAGCGTGCCTTGCGCGAGCTGATTCAATCCCAGCGAATTTCTCGATTTCTACCATGTTAAAGGGGCCCTGCAACACTTTTCCAAGTAGCCATGGAATGGATTCTCTAAAGGAGCTTATTGCCTCACGAATTCATTGCCGCAAAAATTTTTGGAATCCGTCCAGTACGAGTGGAGTTACAAAGATTTCTCGCAAGCTGCAATTGCATTCTCTCTTCTCTCGTCCCGTCGAAAGCGCTGGAAGCTAAGCAGGGAGGGATGGCACGGGGAAAGAAAATACGTCACGCGCGCCTCGTGATCTTGAGCGCCTTTTCTCTTTCTTTTTTTGTTCGACTACGCCAGTTTTCATTGCGATCGCGCGCGCACGCGTGGACAAGTCGCGGCCTCCCGCGGCGGCCTCTGTAACTACCGAGCGCGCCATGCTCAAATCAGCCAATGGCTGATACAAAAAAATCTCTCGTCGGTGACGAGTGATTTTTGGGTACGCAACGTCATTTGTCGAGAGAAGAGAAAGCAATTTCTGGCTGACTTTGAGAATTTATTGTGAATTCCACGCCGCGTGCTGCGCTATAATATTTGGCTCGCGTGTTCTCGAGAGCCTGGACTACCGATCGGCAGCGTTTTCTGAGCATGCTCAAAAAGTGTTGCAGGGCCCCTTTAATGCACCAGACGCCCCTATTATTAGTGACCTTGAGATTCATACTTTTCCACAAATTTTTGGGTCTAGTTGCCAATCGCAAAATCTGGGACTAGTATACCCAGAAACGTCTTACGCTAAATATTTTCATAAGAGTACATTTCAGCCAATCACGATATGAGACATATCATTAGCGAAGCCGGCTAACCAATCGGAAAACGCACTTACGAAATAGAAGTTCTGTAAATTCGGCCCCTGTTGTCTCGTCAAGCTATTCAACAGTTATATTTGCATCTTGCATATTTATATTTAGCCTAGCTTCAGCACTTTCCCGGTGGAGGTCGCCCATGATTTGTTAGAATTTATCAGTGGTTCTCTAGGAAGTACTAAAATACAGAGTCAAAGACTACTGTGGAAGCGTTTACGAGAAAGTATTCATAGTTAAAAAAAAGAATTGTAAGGGTGACTGCACAGTGCCTGTAAAATGCTGCAATCAGTGATGTTCCGTGCAGGGAATTTTCCCTTTTTTCAAGGAATTTTCGACAGTCATTTTGGGCGAAAGGGAAAAAGGGAATCTTCGCAATATTGCAGGGAATTTTGAGGGGCGGCGAATTTTTTTTTATAACGATCAAAAGACTGAGGACATGAGGCTTTCGCATGTCGCAATCGTTTCTGGCGCATGTAGCGCGCCAAACCACAGCCTCTAAGGTTCGTTTTTAAAGACCATAGTCTTTAAAAACCCAGTCAATATATATTGACTGGGTTTTAAAGACCCAGTCAATATATATTCTAGTCACTTCACATTTATTTATTTATTTTCTTTACAGTAGTTTGCAGAACCGTTCCTAATCAAGTCAATAAAATGTTAAATACCACCACAAAAGCTTGTTTTATTTCACAATATTTAGTCACCATTATTGAAAAGTTGACGTGCTTTTTGTACAAAATGTGGTGCATATAGATACAGAGCGTCTGCTAGGCATATTAATGTACGCCACGTCACTCAGTAACAAAAAAAAAAACAATAATAAACTTTTCTTCTTATGCAGTGGCCGTGTGCATGAGCATGTACAGCATTCCTTTCGCATCGCATACCGCTTAAAGCGAGCTCTAAGGTAGCTCCTTCGTAGTATTAACAGCCGATCTCAGAGGCGATGCTTTGAGTTGGGCAGAAAAGAAGAGAAAGCGATGGGAAGAGCCTGAAACACGTCGAACACTATATATATATATATATATATATATATATATATATATATATATATATATATATATGTATATATATATATATATTGTAAGCTGTTGTTACAATATATATATTGTAAGTCGTTGTTGTTGACTTCGCGATGCACCGCGCCGGCGTTGACACCTGTGTTAGCGCTCCTTCACTATCACTAACACAAGTGGAAGTGTCATTCCTTCAAGGCAAGGAGGCTAATAGACCTAGAGATACGTGGGTACCGGATTAAGCATAGATCCTCTCTTGATACAGTTCTTGCGCATGTGTGTTTTTTTTTTTGTTGTTGTTTTTGTGTTCCCCTTCTTTGTGTGCATATATTTTGTCATGATCCTGTGAAAATAACCAGTTGTTAGTTCGCACTTGTGTTGTCCCGTACCATTTTCTTCGTCGATTTTGTTTACTTGTAGCGCACAAAAGTTTGACTCCTCAAAGCTCAAAACTCGAGCAGACGACGACGAGAAACGTTCCCTTTCGCATTTCACTCTTCCGATGACGTCAAACGCCGTTTCCAATCGCAGCACACGTCTCATAAAGACATACCGGAAATGTTGCCTCATGGTGGCCTTCACACAGTCCCTCGCTACCGCTATTTTTGACGGCGTCGTTACCGTCGAGAAGCACGTGCGTCGGGTATCAGACGCACCCACGGCCCAACGTGTAATATTCATACTTTAGGCGGCGACACTTTTCGGCTTGCATGCAAGACGCGTTCTACGGCAACGTTGGCGTCCGCCGCATGTCGCATTTTTGGCTCGCTAAAAAATTGAAGGACACTTTATACATTCCAAAGTGTGTTCGGCGAAAGCGTGTGGCCATTCCACTGACTATGCGATGTCTTTTTTTCTTTTACACTCTCAGTGGGACAACACACAAACCGAATGTGCGCGTGTTTTCTTTTTTAATTTTTTACCGCGAATCGCAGCGAGATGCGAGACTAATCTTCCTCCGTTCGCATGCGTTCGTATTTTCTCGCGCTTTGCGCATCGTGCAAACCCCATCCGCGTTCCAGCGCTTAAATTGACGAACCCTTTGTAAATTCGAAAGTGTATTTCGTGAACGCCTGTGTCCATTGAGACAGCGTCGGTCAGAATGATTGCAAACGCTGGGCACAGCGACGCTACGCAAGCAAAGCGCGAGCGCTGTAGAGTCCGACGCGACCGGCGTCCGTTTGCGCATCCCGGCGGCCACCTGGCTCCGTGCCAGAGCTCGGACGGACGGATGGACAGACAGACAGACAGACAGACAGACAGACAGACAGACAGACAGACAGACAGACAGACGGATGGACGGACGGACAGACGGACGGACGGACGGACGGACGGACGGACAAATGGACGGACCGACGAACGCCGGACGGACACCGGAGGGACACCGGAGGGCACCGGACGGACGGGAGTATGAGACATTAAAGGACCCCTGACAGCAAAAGTTTTGTTTGCGACTTTTTTACAGTGATTTGTAGCTTTGCGTCTGGTAATGCCGAAATTGAATCGTAAATGCTCTAACGCATCGTATAATTAATGCTAGAGTCATTAATTCAGGACGAGAGCCCGGGCCGGCAACCTTGCAGGTGCTTTTTTGAATAAAGTTTTTTCCGTCCGTTCAGGACGATTTTGCTTCAGTTCGAAACGCCCGCCTAAATACCATAAGAAACTAGCGCCCCACAGCGGGGCGGCGCCTGAGACTACATGCGCTCAAGCATGGCTGATCTCGGAGGCCACGGCTCAAGCTTCGGTGACGCTGAACGTGCCGTTTCCAAAAGGGTGACCCGAGGGCGGTGAAGAATAAAACGATGTGGGTGTGTTGAGCGTGTCCCCCCTCAGGAAAAAGATAAGCATTCCTGGCGTAAGCAGCGAAAACCACCTTGAGAGCAGCCCGACAACAGAGCGAGAGGGGTGACGAACGATAGTCCTCGCCGGGTGCCAGTCGGGGTATTGTACGCCCCCCCGAAAATGTTCTCCGATGCCGACAATACTTGCTTGACCTCTGCAACGTCACGAGGGGAGCCTCTGTCTACGTAAAACCACAAAAAATGTCGATTTAACCAGAATACTCGGATGAGCACTCACCTTTACTTTAAAACCAAATTAAAATATCTTATAGGCAACGCTCGCCCCTAATAATCGGTGAGAAGTGCCCCCGCATGCAAGAGTCTCAAACGACACAAGCACCTCGAGTTTCCAAATTTGGTGTCAGGGGTCCTTTAAAGGCTTTCGCCTTAAAACACTGCATGCGTTTCCACCTTTAGTTGCTGGCGTGCCAAAGCCGCGTTCACCGACTAACAAGTTGAGATTTTCCGCGAAGCGCCAGTTCCCATAGGAACGCGTTTTTAAAGACGATAGTCTTTCTTGGGATACTTCAACGCAGAAATTTTGGTCTGTCTGTCTGTCCGTAACCCGATTCAGCTACTCGGCCAAAGTTTAACCACTTTCTGAACGTCCAGCCATCTTGAACTGGTGTTTGCGCTCATACTTGTGAACATATTCGATCAAAAAGCAAATACTACGCATATCTGAGGCGCAACATTAATATGTAAGTGTCAGGTCGTGTGTTCTTTTATTAGAAAATACATAAGTACGCAATTCTAAAGACCCTAGTGTTTTTTAGGCTGCGCTGAAAATGCGATGCTGTGCCCGAACTGCGACGCTATGCACGAAAAAGCCATGTGCCGACGAGAAGGTGCTGCCGCTGGCAGTGGCCCTTGGTTCAGCACAAGCTCATGTTTTTCGATGGCGTCCATATCTCGCGCAGCGCCTCCTCTATTTTATCAATGCCAGCCAGGTGCGGCCGATTCAACATAGAGTAGGCGCTGTCTGAGGCAAGGCAAAACGTAGTAGTATGGCCGGCACAGGAGTATCGTCTTTCGACGACATTTGCAGCGAAGCACGCAGATACGCGGCCAATTTTGTCTTCGCATCATCCCGCCGATAGGTATCCGCTGTCAGTGGTACGATAAATGTCGACGTCGCGCGGCCGCACATTTCGGTGTGTCGCCACCCTTATCACAGCCACCCAAACGCAACAACATGGCCATGTCATCTAGTTATGTTTCGGCAGCCAGTAATAATGTAACACAAAATCTGAATCTAAACACCAGCTGATGAGCGCGAGTGATTTGCGGCAGCAGCGTTTGATGCGGGGAGCGTCTGCAAGCTACGCACCGCGAAGGGGGAAGCCATGGTCGAGAGAAGAGAGAGCGAGCGCCGACGCAGGAGGAGGAGAGAGGAGTCGGCGTTACTTTTATTTTATTCAGGGGCTTTAACCCCACTAGTTGCACAGCGCACATAGCGTCGTGTTCTTTTTTCTGAAAATACGTCATTTAGAAACAAATTATTTCTTTCTGAGAAAGTATAAAACGAGTTTTTATTGTTTTTAGCATTCACTTGTACGGCCAAGGTTCCACAATATGAATATTGCACGCTACTGGTCGCGTCAAGCCAATCAAAAACAGATGGCGTATGTCGTCCGTCTCGTGTCACTGTCACATGGCATGACGTCACTTCTCATAACAAATATAGCCGATGTGTGTCGCCGTAGTGAGAAATCAAAATAGTAGATCCCGTGAATTAAAATTATAACAGCTTCAATTTCGGCGTTGCCACTTCCGCAACGATATCGGCGCATTCCACAACACCAGAAGAACCGATGAAAAAGACGTGCTCAAATTGTGTCGCTGGGCCGCTTTAAGGAAGACGACCGGCCGACAGCAGCCTAGCATTGGAATCCAAGAACCTCAGCGTGCAATTATGTATATTTTTAAAGACGATAGTCTCTCTTGGGATACTTCAACGCAGAAATTGTGCTCTGTCTGTATTTCTATCTGACTGTCTGTCACTCGATTCAGCCACCCGGCCAAGGTTTAAAGGAGTACTGACACGAATTTTAAATATTTTCGGATTGTTGCTCTAAATAAAAGCGTGGGTGTCGAGAACCCTAAAAAGAGTGTCGCGGTGCATGGGAATGCATCGAATATATTTTTATTACCGCTACCACAAAACAGCAATTTCGGTTTCGGTATCGAGAGGGTGGCTTCGCCGTGACGTATCAAGTCTGCTCTGACGTCACGGGAAGACTTCAACTCGCGACATACTAGCAACAGTTGCCTGTTTGCTGTCAGTCGCACGTGGTTCACGTAAACAACGATGAGTGCATTGTCGTCCAGTGACTCTGAGAGCGATTTCTGCGACTTAGGCTGCATGCAGGACGCAAATTTCGCGAACCCAGTGAGCTGTGTTGATTCGTCATGATAATGTCCATTGCGGTGCGACTGGCTTGCAGATGCTGGGCGACGAACTTTAAAATCAATGTATAATATTTTGTACGCGTTGTGTGGCTCCGGTGTGTGGAGAGCGATGACAGTGCACACTATGGAAACGATAGAGTTCCCTTTTGGGGTGCCTCAGAATCGTGTCAGTACTCCTTTAAGCACTTGCTGAACGCCCAGCCAGCTTGCACAAGCGGCTGCGTTCATAGTTGTGATTACTGTCGATCAAAAAGCAAATGTTACACATATTTGAGGAGCAACATCGATACGTAAGTATTAGGTGGTGTGTTCCTTTAATAGAAAATACATAGATACGTAATTCTAAAAACCCTAGTGTTTCTTAGGCTGCGCTGAAAATGCGACGCTATGCACGAAAAATCCTGGCAGTGACCCTGCGTACTGCACAAGCTAATGTTTCCCGATGCCACTACCAGATGGCGTCCATATCTCACGCAGCGCCTCCTTTATTTTATCAATGCCAGCCAGATGCGGCCGATTCAACATAGAGGAGGCGCTGTCTGAGGCAAGGAAAAACATAGTAGTACGGCCGGCAGAAGACTATCGTCTTTCGACGACATTTGCAGCTAAGCACGCAGATACGAGGTCAATTTTTTTAATTAATACGTGTCATTTTGTATTTTGCTCTGGTTTCAAGAAAATGCCGTTTGAAAGCCCTATCCCATTTCGCTTCATATTTTGGGAGCAAAGCAATTTGACGGGTTATTTTCAACAGTGACGGGTTACCACAGATATAGCTCATTTTTTCAAGGTTCTCCACCTTGAAAGCCGCAAAAGGTTCTTTATTTCAGCCATGATGTAAAAGAAGGCATCGATAACATGAAACACAAAGCAATCCTTCAACATCTCTACGACACAAATTACGGAATCCGGACCTACCAGTACGTACAAGAATTACTCAAAGATCGCAAGGCTCTTGGAGTGGGCATTCGTGGACCTTTGAAGTGACGAATTCAATATTCACAACAGAGGCACTCCAAAAGGATCAGTAATTTCATCTGCGCTGTTCAGTCTCGCCATGATAAAACTCCCGCAACAACCCCACGACATTAAAGGCTTAAAGCATAGAACTTACGCTGATGATATAAACCTATGAACTAGAACCGGCCAACTGCGAACTGCTTTCTTTCCAGCAATGGACGAATTCTAACAGCACCTCGAAAAATGTGGTCTCCAGCGCGTTTCCAAAAAAACTGAGTTACTTTTACTCAAGGCACGGACCCGAGAAAGACAACGATCACACAGCTCACCAAATCTCCGATATTCATGACACTCAATGAAAGTGATATCCCGTAAGTTGGCTTCCTTTGCATACTTGGCCTTGATATACATCAAGACGGTTCTGTATCAACTCCAGGAGATCCTTGCACAAGTAACTCATCTCATTCCGCACATCCCCGCTCAAAGAAGAGGCTTCAAAGAACAGGAGTAGATGCAAAAACGTTATTGATAGTTCCGGCCGAATTACGGTCCCGAACTCAGGTCTCCCACGTTGGTACGTCAGGGCACGATATAAATAATCCAAGCCCTCTTGATATGGTTTCAAACCCTACAAGCCACCGAAAAATAGGTGGGGGGGGGGGGGGGGGGGGCAATGTTGACGGTGGAGCGCTTGGAAGATCAGCGAAGTCTTGTGGACTAGGCTCACGCCGCGGCATCAGCGAACGGCTTTCTGGATTGAGAAAGCGGCTTACCCCGGGTGAAGAAATAGCGCGTTCTCGCTGTTTCTTGAAATAAACGTCTATTCCTCCTCCTCTCACCGATTATCAGTAAGTGCGTTTACGAGGAGACGCATTACACTGGCACGTATGGAAATTCGATATATGATGGTGTAAATACGCGAAGAATCTCCTTACACCGAAAGAAGAAAGTCTCTGTTCCTCCGCAATTTTTTAAATTGTTATTACGCATGTAGTCTCTCAATCTTTATCACTGCGTCACATGGCACTTTGTACGTATATAAGAATTCTTTTGTTTTACTTGGGCGTTCGAGCTGGTTTTCATGTTAGAATGGCCGCGAATCAGTGTGCCCTCCCTAACAAACGAAGAGTTAGCTTTTTTCGATGTCGTGGTTACGTTAGCTCAGCTTCAATATTTAGCACTAAGAGGGCTTCATGCACTGCGTACATTTTTCAAAGGAAACATTACCCACCTTGCTTAGTTAAAACCTTTTCAATGGCGTGTTGTCCGTGTTTCTCGAGTAGCTGCGAAAGGGGTACACCAACAACGTTCTACAGCAGAAGAAATAGCTTCGGCAACCTGCGCAGAAAGTTCTTCTTCTTCTTCTTCTTCAACCTCGCGTCTTCTTTCCCCACTGTGTTTGACTGCCCTACAATCATGTATCACGGGTGCAGTGTTTCAGCGAGTTTTGACGTTGCCTGCAAGTACGCGAAATTTTAGAACAAAATGGCAAAAGCGGAAAATTCCAACTGTTCGCGATGGCATCAACAGAATAAGATTAACGCGATTGAGCCATGGACTTGAATGGGACCGACGACCGCTCAGAACACATATTGAGATTACCTCACTAATAAAAGCATTGTCAATTGTTTTGTCTAAAACGAACCCTGTTTTCTCATTAAACACGCATTGATACTTTCACCTCTTCACTCAAAATTACTTTTGGTGCCTCTGGCGGCGAAAAAGTAAACGTGCACTTGTACCTCTGACGTGACCTTTTACTGGTGTACGCTATTGTCTCTTAGCATTGAAAAGCAGCACATTTTTTTTTATTCTAATACCCTCTAGCGTAAAACATGCACCTATGCATTCGTTTCCACTGGCCAGAACAATGACACCGCCTTCGCTTGACGTATGGCCTGATGTTCATGAGCGGCAGCATGAGCACTGTTAGCTTAAAGGGGCCCTGCAACACTTTTTGAGCATGGCGCGCTCGGTCGTTACTGGGGCCGCCACGGGAGGCGGCGACTTGTCCACGCGTGTGCGCGTGATCACACTGAAAAGTCGCGTATTCGAAAAAAAAAGAGACTAAGTGCTCGAAGTCACGAGGCGCACGTGACATAATTTTTTCCCCGTGCCATCCCTCCCTGCTTAGCTGCCAGCGCTTTCGTCGGGACGAGAGGAGAGAGAATGCAATTGCAAAGCGCGACAAATCTTTGCAACTCCGCTCGTACTGGAGGGATTCTAAATTTTTTTTCGGCAGTGAATTTCTGATGGGATAAGCTCCTTAAGTGAATCGATTCCATGGCTACTCAAAAGTGTTTCGGGGCCCGTTTAAAGTCACTGGAACGGGGAAAGTAGCGTATTCGTTTTCTCTCACCGCAGCGCGCTCTCGGCGGGCTTGGCCACACGAATAGTACAGCTCGCTCGCCTCCATAGCGTCGCGGCGCGCTCGTGGCCGCTTGATTAAATGACTATACACCAAAATTTCTACGAGGAGATATATCTGTTTGACAAAAATAAATGATAGGTGGTAACATGAAAATGATGACGTGAATTTAATGTACAACATGATGTACATGCCGCGCTCATGGTGTGCTCGCGGCCGGTTGGCTAGCTTGATGTTCTCCAAAATTAGTATTTTGTGAGGCGACCGCATGACTAACATGAATGAAAGGTGGAAAAATGAAAATCATGCCGTGAATTTCATGTACAATATGATTTACATGCTGCGCTCCCGTGGGCTCACCGCCGGCTGGCTAGCTTGATATTCACCAAAATTAGTATTTTGTGAGGTGACTGAATGACGAACATGAATGACAGGTTGTAACAAGAAAATATGACATCCATGTCTTGTAAGCCATGATTTACATGTCATGCTTATGGTGCACTCGCGGTCGGTTCGCTATCTTGATATAAACCAACATTTGGTGTGGTGTGACTTACTGAATGACGAACGTAAATGATAGGTTGTAACAAGAAAATACATGTCACCTTGTTTCTATGCAATATATGACAGGAAAATATGACATATTTCTTGTCACCACTTGTCATTCATGTTTGTCATACAGCCACCTCCCGCAATACCAATCTTGGCATATACCAAGCTAGCGAAATGGCCGCGAGCGTAGCATGAGCGTGACATCTAAGTCATTCTGTACATGACATGCATGCCATTATTTTCATGTTACCACCTGTCCTTGATGTTCGTGATAGAGTCACGAGACACAATACCATTTTTGGTGTATATAGCCAAATAGCGAACCGGCCGCGAGCACACAATGAGCGCGGCATTTAGATCATGCTGTGCATGACATGCATATTATGATTTTCATGTTTACAACTGTTATTTTTCGTCATACAGTCCCGTCATGCAATAGCAGTTTTGGTGCATACCAAAAAGATTGCAAACCGGCCGCCAGCACTCCATGAGCGTGGTAATTAGTAAGTTATGCCGTACATGACATGCAAGTCATGATTTTCATGTTACAACCTGTCACTTGCATTTGTCATACACATATATCGCGTCATAGCAAATTTTGGCATAGATCCATTTAATTAAACGGCCGCGACAAACCCGAGACCACGTCATATAAATCATGTTGTACATGACATGCGTGTCATGATTTGCACGTGAAGACCAGTCACTTATGTTCGCCATGCACTCTTGTCACGCCATACTAATTGTGGTATATAGAAAGTTAACGAAGCGGCAGCAAGAGGACCAAGGCAGTGGCATGTAAATCGTGCGGTTCATCACATGCATGTTATGATTTTCATGTTGTGACCAGCCATTTATATTCGTCAATCAGTCATGTTACGCCATACCAAGTTTTGGTAGAGATCCCATGAACTAAACGGCCAGGAAAGGAAGGCACGAAGTCGAAGGCGGCTAGATAGATAGATAGATAGATAGATAGATAGATAGATAGATAGATAGATAGATAGATAGATAGATAGATAGATAGATAGATAGATAGATAGATAGATAGATAGATAGATAGATAGATAGATAGATAGATAGATAGATAGATAGATAGATGGGGCACGTGTCCGGTGGGCCGACCCCTGGCTACACCACTGTCTGCCGGTGATTCTGCCTTCAGAGTAGACTTGTGCGCCGGTCAGAAGTTGCCGGCGGCAGCGCGTTAACGGCGCGGGGTTCGACGGATCAGCGGCGGTGTGGTGCATAAGAGGGGAGGAAGGGAGGGTAGATTAGAGTGTCGGCGGAGGGAGGAATCAGTGCCTTGAATTCAGAAAAAAATATCTTTATCAAAAGCATGAAGCAATGAATGCTGATAGCAACAATTTGCAATGTTATACGAAACAGGGCTAGCCCCTAACTCTCTTGGACTTGATCTCGCGTCACCCTAAAACACGCTATTGGACAGATTTAGTTGAGCGTCCGCAACAGCTTTGCGGACGCAGCCTGCCATAGGAAATGGCTGGCAGGCTGCGTCCGCAGAGCTGTTCCGGACGGCCAACTAAATCTATCTCTTGCAAGAGAATGCGGCCCCTCCCGGGAAAGAAGTGGTTTTCGTGCTGTCTGTCGTCTTAAAGGAGCAGTGAAATCAAATGTCAAACTCGAGATGTGGCGTTCACTGGAATTCCTGGTAGGCATAAGTTTTTTTAGCGAAGCATGAATTGTGCCCGTGACGTAGAAGTTATTCTATTTCGAACGCAAAGAGCGTACAAAGGCTAAGTGACGTGTTCAGCGCCATGAGACATCGACATTATTTACGGCGAAAGCTTTTAATGTCTCATGCTCACGTCCGTCCGTCCGGCTGTGTCCGTCCGTCCATACATCTGTCCGTCCATCCGTCCGTGTCCGTCCGTCCATACATCTGTCCGTCCGTCCGTGTGTCCGTCTATCTGTCCGTCCGTGTCCGTTCATCCTTGTCCGACCGTGTCCGTCTGTCCGTCCGTCTGTTCGTCCGTTCGTGTCCATCCGTCCATCCGTGCGTCCGTCCGTGTCCGTCCTTCCATCCATCCGTCCCCCCCGTCCGTCGCTGTCCTTCCGTCTATCCATCCGACCGTCCGTCCATCCGTGTCCGTCCGTGTGTCCATCCGTTTGTCCGTGCGTCCATGTCCGTCCGCCCGTCCGTCAGTGTCCATCCGTCTGTCCGGCCGTACGTCCGCCCGTCCGTTCGCGTCTGTCTGTCCGTCCGTCCGTCTGTCTGTCCGTCTGTGTGTGTGTGTGTGTGTGTGTGTGTGTGTGTGTGTGTGTGTGTGTGTCTGCGTGTGTGTCTGCGTGTGTGTCTGCGTGCGTGTGTGTGCGCGCGCGTGCGTGCGTGCGTGTACTCTGTCCGCGTTCAGTCGCGCTCTTCAAACTTAACAGAGGTGGAGCCGGCGTTGCATCGTATATATAGAAGGGGTGGCTCGGTGGGATTCGTCGGCAGATATGGAAAGTGAATCGGAGAGACTCAAAGAAGCCAGGCTTCGTCGTCGGAATGAAACCAAGAGGAGGCGGCAAGCCGAGGGGACGGAGGAAGAACGACCCCCACGCCTCGAGAAGCGTAACCGTACAAAGAACCAGGCTAAACAATAGACAGATTTAAGAAAGGCAAAATAGACAACTGCAGGTTTGTAGCACGGAGCCTCGTGCTACAAACGGGTGGTTGTCTATTTTCCCTTTCTTAACTCTTCCGCGGGATTCCGCAGAACTCATTTGCATTACTCGTGTCCATGCGCTTCGAGTTGGCGATAAATTCGCCCTCGCGCTGCCAATTGCTAGCGTCCTGGTTAGCTCAGTTGGTAGAGCGACCACCCCGGTTAGGCGTTGGTCCCAGGTTCGAACCCCGGACCAGGAAGATTTTTTCGGCAACAAGAAGATTTTTTTTCTGAGAAATCCGTATGGATTTTCTTGTTCGTACTACAAGCGGGTGGTTGTCTAATTTCCCTTTCTTAACCCTCTATTGCATGGCGTCCCATATTTGGCACATACCGATTAACATTTTTTATAGCGGGCGCAAGAGGACCAGTGGAGAATGTGACACAGTTAGAGTAATCCTTATAGTTTCGTGCACTAAATATAAAAAAAAGCACTGCCATCCCTAGAGCAGTATGAAATCTAGACATGAAATAGATTTCACGGTGCACGTGCAAGCTCGGATCATGAACAACAGCGACTGCTATATTTTTCTTGCAACCATTTTCTCGTTCTAGAAGCAAGAAAAAATTATTTTGGCATATCTCGTGGCTTTGAAAATTCATGCTCATTAAGGCTCTTCTCAATTCCGTTTTCAACTACGTTATATAGTCGGAAATCGGTATGTGCCATATTTGGCACAGTATGCACGTGAGTGATGAAATGTGCAATATGATGCCATTTATGTTTTGTTGCACAGTGCAAATACAAACAAAAAGAAATCCTCTGAGATCATGCAGCACAGTTCGTTTTTGCCAGATTTCAGTTGTGGTGGTAGGTTTTGAGATGCTTCACGAAAATATCGAGTGTCAGCAGCAGTACCTGGCAATTTTTTGTTACATTTTTGGCGTGGGTGCACGAAAAAATTGTGAAGTCTAACCAGTGCACGGCGATATATAGCTTTTACGATTTGTCGGCAACTGACGCTCACAACCACAAGTCAGCGGCTGGAAATTCGGGCAGGAAAGTACAGCAAGGCGGCACCATGCGAAGAGCCAAACGTGTAAGCGGCCATCTTGCACGTAGATGTCGGCAGCCAGATGCACTAACCAAAATGTTCAATTATGCCTGAACACAGGAAGCAATTGCCTTGCCTTATTCCACAAATCAAGCTAAAAAGACCGCAATCAGTGAGATTTTGTTTTTCAGCCATGGCAGCAATTTTGCTCGCCCACTTGCATAGTGTGCCATATTTGGCACAAACCTCTATCTTCATTAATACAGTCGCAATAAATCTGAAAATTTTTGTACATCTTATTCTTCATGTAGTTAATGATAAAAAATGATCAAATAATTTTTCAATTGATTTTCTCATAATTCATGCAATAGAGGGTCAACTCTTCCGCCACCTTGCGGGATTCCGCAGAATAAGATTAACCGTACATCTCGCTACGCACACCCAAACATAAATGAGTTACGCCAGCGCCATTCTTTTGAACGAGAGCGAGAGCACGATGCTGCGCGCAACCGCGTCTTTGCCGGATTGCTCCGGCCAGCTTAAACCCATGGACTTCATATCACTCCGAAAGTTTTCGAAGCTTAAATTGCTCTGGGTATCGGATTTAATGAAACTGTCGTACATGGTTCAAGCTTTCGCTCATGACGTACATGGTTCAAGCTTTCGCTCAGGCTGTCAATGGGCGTCTTCATTTGTTCCCTGTAGTCGCCCGAGCGCGACCAGGCTCAACACACGTACGTGGAGAAATCGTCCCACCTGTCGATGCTTTTGTTCAGTTTCTCGGTGAGGAGCTGCGCATCTTCCGTAGCGCAGCAATTCTTGGGTTTCGTGCTCTCGTGACCAGCTACCGCTAAAGCAACGAGGAGCACGATGACAGCTATTACGGCCGTAGCAGTTAACAGTGACAACAAACTTTGTTAATGGTTTGCTCTTTTCGATAGCACTGAGCTTGAATTGTGACATGCAGAGCTGGAAAGGAAAGACAAGAACAAGCGGGAAAGAAAGTCGGTAATTTGTTTTATAAAAAGGTTACACTGCACAACGTAATCGCTCACTTATGGTATACTTGACTGGTCATTTTCGAGCGCTCCACAGCGTTCTAGAGTGCCTCGATGCGCGTGCCCCCCGCTTAGAGTGTGGCCGCCTCGCCTCGCGCGTCCGCCACGTTTTAGCCCACGCCGCGCTCTTTTAAATGCGAATGCATTTCTTAGTCGGGCTATGTCAGGCATCCGGCGTTGTCCGCGGCGGTGTCCGCGCGCCGGCAGGTGTTATCTCTCCGGCTCTCACTCCCTCTCCCATAGCAACAGCTGCGGGCGCGCGCGCTTATCCTCGCCCCTAGCAACCGGAGCATGTGGTGCGAGAGAGTGTAGGAGAGGGCAGGTGCAGTGCTTCGCCGCTCCTTCGCTCGCCGTTCGCTCTCTCTCCTCCCTGCGCCCCACTCTCCCGTCCGCTCGCGCCTCACTCTCAACCGTTCGCTGGCTGGGTGCCTCTCAAGGCGATGGCAGAAGTCGGTGAAGGCGAAATCTCTCGGTGCAAGAAATGCATTCGCATTTCCTCACGATTCCCTTCGGGAAGGTGGGGGGCATTTTTTTTAAGCATGCACGCGGCGCCTGCCGCCTTGTCGCCCGCCTGATTCGTCGCGAGTCCCGCAAGATGACTGGATGTTGCGTGCCACAGTGCACGAACCATTCTAGGAATGGATGGAAGATGTTTTCTTTCCCAAGGGATCCTAAAAGAATACTTTTATGGACAATGATAATAAAGCCTGACAAGTGGCAGCCGACGGGTGCCTCTCGTCTATGCAGCGTGAGTATTGCAAGCACGTCGGGTACTTTTTGGATGATTTTTAAAACGGCGTGTATATTGCTAGCAACGCCATTACAAGTTATCCCTATTGCAAAAACCAGCGCCCCCCAGCGTGATACCAGTACGTTTTTTGGCGCTGGATCGCACTGGGAACACTGGTACACGCTGGGATTCACTGGCACTTCGGTGAGCGCACTGGGAAAGAGCTGGGTCGCACTGGTAGGGGCGCTGGCTTGGCCGCTGTGACGCTGGCGCGTACTGGGAAGCGCTGGAAACGCTGGAATTTTCACTGGAATGCGCTGGTGCACACTGGAGCCTGCACTGTTTCTTCCAGTGCGGCATGCAAGTTACTGTAGTGTATGCGGCGGAATGTTTCGGTATGTTTGAATATAGAATGTTTGATTCGATGGTACCAATGGATGCTACCCTAACAGGCAGGCCCGTAGCCAAACAATGTTTTCGGGGGGGGGGGGGGGGGCACTTGTTGAAAGCCTTGAAAAACATCGATTTTTATTATTTTTCCTCGGTAAACACCCCCTTCCATCCGAATTTCGAGGGGGAGGCCCAGGCCCCCCCAGCCCCCCTCCCTTGGCCAGGGGCCTGCTAACAGGTCCCAAACATTTTCACAACTTCTAGCTTGGCAGAGAAAGAGAATGAATGATAAGCGCAAGACATTATGTGATATATATGCGAAATCACCGTCATTTTTATTTTTCCATTTGGAATGCAGAAAAAAAATGCGTTAATAACACAAAGGCGCCAACGCTGATTATTTTGCTTTTTAGCTTGATTTTTTTTCTTTTATTCACGCAGATTCAATAACGGCGTTAATTCTTGCGGAGCACGTAGCAGCGATGAATGCACGTTTTGTGCATGCGCCGCACATATACCAGTCTGGCATCAGGGATTGGTTGTTGTAATGATTCCATTTTGCAGTGTTTATAAGTCTGGAGGCGCCGGTCCTACCAGAAACAGCAAATCGTTACATCGCCGCACAGTTGGCGAGAAGCAATTCAGCTCTGGCTTCGCAACCTCACCCAACGGAGGCCAGAAAAACAGCCGCCGTTCGATATCACCACACCGGAAACGCATCTCTGGCACTGTTTGCCCTTCCACTTACTTCCGCTGAACTTTAGTTAACCATTAGAAAGGTTCCGAAGCTTGAATGCAGAAACTTCAACCATCGCAACTGCGCTGCGCCGAGACCGGTCCTACCCAGCGAGACTCCCAGCGAGCGTTAGGCCTAGTGTGCCGGCCGTGTCCGTCTACATGTTACCGGCGCTTCGCGCTTTAAGTACACGCAATTCTAAAGCGTAAGGATGACTGTAAAGTACAGTTTGGACATTCGGTAACCTAAATGAACCATTTTTCCTTGTGTACGGTGTCCGCACAAGGAGCGATGACCATCGAAGCGACGCGCTTTCAGCAACGCGCACAAGCTGTCACCGAAAGTTGCCGGCCGCGCTAGCCGGTACTTCTCGTGACTCTTATGTAAGAACGCATAGTTTTCCGTTGGTAATTTGGTACGCCTTAGTGAACTAACATAGTGACATACTCCTTTACCGAATTGTATTTTTATTTAGTTGGGCGGTTTCTTAGTTATAGGTATCGATAGAACTGCAAATCTGTACACTGGCACGCCCGCTGTACTGGCGTATCGTCGCTTGCGCGATAACACTACTCAATACTCAATCATGTACGCAACTAATTATTCAACTAGTCATCATAAAACCTCTGTCAATGTTGACCAGTAGCAAGAGCGAGAAACGGCTATTAAAAAAAATCGGCAGTAACAGCCAGCAAACAGTGCCTGCTCTACGTGTATTTCATATTTTTCGTAGTTAACATGTGAATTCTTAAAGAAACTTAGCGCTCTTGCCATTATCGGCATGTCATTCGGTACCGGCCGCCGTTCGTTTGTGTCTAATAAAGACGCAGTTGTTATTTGGAAAGGAAGATCGCGGCTATCGTGACTGTGCGGCATGTAAACATGATGCCGAACCGTGTGTTTGTTGGTTAAATAGTTGTTTTACGCACAGTTCAGCATGTTCCGCCGTGGCGTAGTGGGTAGAACACTGAGTTCGAAATCGGGAGGTGGCAAGTTCGAATCCTCCTGACGGAGATTTTTTTTTATTGCGTTAATACGTTCTATATCACTTCTTGCACTAATATATTTATTTATGGCACATAGGCACCGTTATTTCAACGCTGTAGGGCCGCATTGCGCTGGAGTACCAGCGCCTCCCAGTAAAATGCCGCTCCAGCGTCCCAGTATCCATCGTGATACTGGGCCCATAATCCGGCATGGCACTGGACGCTGGTACCCAGCGGCGCTGGGTTTTGCAATAGGGATGTGTGTGGTTTTGACTGCGTGTTGTTGCCTCGAACGTTGAGAACCGTTCTCATAAATTTGGCGTTGTTTTCAGGGTGTGCTTGGAAATCGTACTTTCGCTGTCGCGGGCATCTCCTTCTTCTTCTTCTTCTTTTTGATGCATGGACGTGTGATTATGAATATTGTAGCGTCTTTAATGAACTGCAACTATTCACTCCGAGTTGTGTTTGCTTGCGGAACAAGAACAACAAAAAGAAAAAAGAAATTTCGTTATCCGGTGGAATAACTTTCCAGAATTACCTCCCTGAAGGAACGCTTTTTGTGTACCATACACGGTCATTAATTTCAACGCGGAATTTGCGGCGCTGAAAAAAAATGGCTGCATATCCACGAAGTGAATGCTGATGACGGAGCGAAGCTAGGTCCTAAGGTCCATATTGTCTACGTTGAAGTCGCCGACTAATATAAAGGACGGACAGATATGGACAGACGCACGCACAGATGGACGGACGGACGGATCCACGGACGTACGGAGGGATGGACGCACGTATAGTAACACGGACGTACGGACGGATGGACGCACGCACGGACGGACAGATGGACGGACGGGGGGGGACGGACAGATGCACGGATGGACGCCCGGACGGATATATGCACGGGCGGATGGACAGAGTACGGTCTACTTTTAAATCATATGCGCGCTATGAACGCTCTTTGTACGTTATATGTAACAGCTGTGTTTCGGTCCGACGGTGACAACGGACATCTTGAGAGCCTAAGGAGCTTCGCTCCTAAAAATTGAATCATCACAGTGTAGAGTCGTTTCCGCTGCGATCGCTAAATGACATTGTGATGCTTACCGCATTTTCGCTGGTATTTTCTCGAAACGGAAAATACAGCCGTATTTTAAATAGGCATTCAATAGGAGGTCACGAGGACGAATATATCCGGCAATCGGTCACATAAAACAGCAGCCTCGGTACCTGCGCGCGAATTCTATTCGCTTTAAGATTGAGCTAAACAGCGAGTAATTTAAACCTGAGGGTTCTCACATCAGCATATGTATCACTGCTGATGCATGTTGGGAAATGCTGTGTGTAGGCGGCGTAAAAATAAATAAATAAATAAATAAATAAATAAACGAACATATACACCCGCAAAGTATAAAAGTGAATAGTGATGCCTCCAGCTCTCAGTGATCTAAAGCAGCTGTGCACCACTCAGCCGCAGCCAGCGGCCGCGCCGGCGGTGAGGATCATTACGCCCTGCAACACCTTTAGGCGCGAAACATTGGATTACTTGCTGTGATACGTGCCTACAAACCTATAACTAGCAACATCCGTGATTGATTATGCGTTTGCGAAGGCAAGTTCAGCCCAAGGTGTCTTTACTCGTGAGCAAAAGGCTGCGAATACGCGCGCTGGCAGTGCGCGCATTGGCGATTGGGATCAGTAATGGCGACCGCTGTAGCAGACGACGCGCTTGTCTCCACCCTGAACGGAGCGGAGGCGAACGAGCGCATCAAGGCATTCTAGAGCGTTCTCGCGAGGCGCGTCACGTTCGACTGGTGGAAATCGAGCGTTCTGAGTACGATCGGTCGGTTGTTTCAGAGCGTTATGCTACAACTCGGAGTGCTCTTAGGCGTTTAAACTTTGACGTCGGAGAGTGTGCCAATATCTGATCACGTGACTCTCGCACCTCGTCTGTTTGCAACAGTAGGTGCGGTGACGAGTTTTCTCCACCAGCTTCCAACTGCTCTTGCCAACGTTTGGCTCGGACACACCTTCTCTAGCTCGGATAAGATCGGGCTCCGCATTGTTGCAATCTGAGGCAAAGCGCAGTAGTGACCAGCCGAATGTGCCATTAGCCATATTTAGTCACTGATAACCACCGTTAGCCAAATTAGCCATCACTACTGAAATTTGATGAAACAAGGTGCTGAGCAAAGGACACAGGGACAAGGAAGTCAACGAGGACGGGCGCAGACTCGCGACTGGATTTTATTAAAAAGAAAACGCATATTTATGCGACACAAACTGCCAATTCATCTATGCGCATGCGAGGAACCTGCTTTCATTATCGTACAATCTTATGGAGGTATCACTGACGCAAATTTCTCTTTTTTTCATGATGAAGAAAAAAAAGAGAAATTGTTTCATCATGTACGACCGACTCGCCCAGCAACATGCACTACTTAAATTTATCCGGAAGTTATACTGGCCAACAAAATGCAAAGTTTGCAGGTGGGTCAGGCTACCACACCAGTCATGATTCACCGTTCACGAATCGCAGGGGAAGGAGGATTCGCCAAGATACGCCCTTGCATATAGGCCAGGGGTCTCGTGCACGTCGCCCACAGGCCACATGTGACCCGTGAACCTTCTTGTAGGGGCCCACGCCGGTACATCACTGTCGTCGTCCCATATTTTTAGATGTGAAGCGTCTTATGGCGGAGCTCAATCCGGTGTGCGTGCGGTGTCCCCGCCCTTACTGCGCATGCGCACACTCTGCCCCCTCTCGCGTGAGCGCGAGGAGGTGGGAGGACCCTCTCCTAGGTTGAGCCCCCCGCGGGGAGGTGGTGTGGAGAGGGCGGCGTGAGCGCTGCCTCCGCTTCGTTTCTCCTCTCCCATTTCTCTCTCTCTGGCGCAGCTGTGCGCTCGTATTTTTGTGTTTATCTCTCTTTCTCCGGCGCAGCTGTGTTTCTGTCTCTCCGGCGCAGCACTGCGGCGCGCTCGCTCCGTTGCACTCTCCTTCGCAACGGCGCTATGGCACCGTTGCTGATGGCGTCGGGGAACGGGATTCTGCCGACGCGCGATGAACCAACGCGTTGTATCCTAGTCAGAACGCGCTGGCACGCGCTAGCGCGTTCAGGCCGGTGTAAGGGGCTGGGTAAGACGCTGTGGCCTCTCCCCCCTTACACTATCTCAGCAATCACGTGATGGCGTCGGTGAACGAGATTCTGCAGACGTGCGATGAACCCACGTGCTCCCGCGTGGAGCAGGGATGAACGCGCGTGGCGTGCTCCAACAAGAGTTCGGGACGAGTAACAGCAACAGCAACTACAGTGAATTCATGGTGTGCTCCACTTGCTAGGACGCGTTAACATCGGGCAAGGGGCTCGTGATGAACGGAACTTTAGTCGATCCATGCGCTGCTTCGCATCGCCTCATTGTTTTGCTTTAGCGGGAGATGGTGTATTTTTAAAGACGATAGTCTTTCTTGGGATACCTAAACGGAGAAATCTTGGTCTGTTTCTCTGTTTGTCGGCACGTCGCACGATTCAGCTAGCTGGCCAAAGTTTAAGCCCCTGCCTTACGACCTCCAATCTTTACCGAGGAGCATGTGTTCATACGGGTTAGCGGGGGGCAATTAAAAATCAAATGTTACGCATATCTGATGGCACATCATCAATACCTTAGTACTATTCACAGTGTTCCTTAGATACGTAATTATAAAGATCCTAGTGTTTATTACGCGGCGCTAAAAATGCGCCGCTGTGTAGAAAACAAGTCTCCGCCCAGTGATTTAACTTCGACGCTGTAGTGCTGCCACCTGGCAGCAGCATAGTTCAACACAAGCCGATGTTCCCCGATAGCGCTGCAGATGGCGTCCTCTTGTTTTTTTTTAATTTTATTTCGAGAGTTTGCCCAACGGCATACATAGTTAAATATACAGATAGAGGCCGGTTTCCGCTATGTACATCAACAGTGCTCTATGGTGGGGCCCATAGAGCCACAAATCATAATCTGGTGGTCTCGTCGGATGGAGGCCCACTGTTGTCAGGTAGCGCCGTCGTATCTGGTTCAGGCCAGGGCATGTCCACAACAGGTGCTTGATTGTAGCCGCGGACGCTTCAGTGGCACAGAATGGGCAAGTATCCCCAAATGGTCCATGCAGATGTCGTGGCCAGGCATATGTGACCGACGGAGTAAGTGCCGCCCCCCACACGAAGTCTCCGCAACACCACCTCCTCCTGGCGGGTAAGTCCGCCTGGGAGGTTTGAACCACACGGTGGAATTAAATCTCGTGTGGTGCGGAGGAGAATCTCCTTGCGGTTGAGGAAATCACCCCGAGGATCACTCGGGAAAGGCGCTTCTTGAGTTCGTGGCAGCTCACTGTGGGTGGCGGTGTCAGCTTGTATGTGAGCAGTAATTGTGTCCCGTGGTATCCACTGTATCCTTATCTGGCCAGGCATCTGTGCAGTTATGCGTTGTATGTCGTCTGCGAAAGTGTGCGCGTTATATACCTTGCGGAGCTCCTTTATGGCTGATGTAGAGTCGGTGCGTATTATAATAAAGGATGACGACGATGTGGAAGCCGCGCTCACCAACTTTGTTGCGTCTCGTATTGCCATAAGTTCAGCACTGACCGATGCAACCGGAGCTCTCAGGAGGTACAAATGATTGGCACACAAGTTTTGGTGCCCCGGCACCACGATTGACGTAACCACCTGCGTGTCCGTGCAGCTCGCATCAGTATACGCCACCAGGTGAGCCTGTCGGGAGTGCGGCATCTGCTTCTTCAATGTGGCGCCGGAAGGTAGTTGTTGGACGAGGGACTGGATTTCGGAGGCGGCCGATAGGTTTGTTATCCATTAGTTGCCGGTGATCCCACGGTGGAAGGCTTACTATTGAAGGTGGCGAGACAGACACCGGATTGCCCATATACGCCGCTAAGTCCGCAGCAGGTGGTAGAAATGATGGCTTGAGCTCCCTTGCTTGCCGGCGTTGATAAATCAACTCGTCGATGGTGTTTAGTTGCGCCTCTTCCTGAAATATCGGGATAGGTGTGCATCGTGGAAGCCCGGTAACGACGCGCATCGCTTCTCTATTGATGCATTCTAAACGGGCCCAATCTCTCACTGTAAGGTGCTGAAATTGAGCCGAATAAATAAGACGAGGCTGCAGCACTGCTCGAACAAGTAAACGGGCAATCTTCGTGCGGGCACCTCCAGCCTTGGAGCTGATTCGTCGTATGAGATGGACCACCTGGTGCGCTTGTTGCTTAATTTCGCGAATCCAAGCTTTTGCAGAGCCATTTGCCGTGATGACAACGCCTAATATGCGTAGCTGGAGAGCTGGCGTAAGAGGACGTCCAGATAATGTCAGCTGAATAGGCGTGTTTAGAAGTCGTCGCCGGCCCCAGCTGTTGGCAACCGACATGTAGAGAGTCTTGTCTGTTGAAAGGGTCAATCCTATGCATCTGCACCACTCGTCGGCTGTGTTAAGTGCTTCTTGTAAGGCCGATTGCTGTCGTTGAAGATCGTTGTGAACACTCCACACTGTAATATCGTCGGCGTATATGATGTAGTACACGTCCGAGATCGCTGCCAGAGCCCATCCGAGGGGTAGCATTGCCAGGTTAAAGAGCAATGGTGCAAGTAATGATCCCTGTGGCACTCCCCGCTTTGAGTTAAAGGTGCCGGTTGCTTTTCCCGCCACACGAATAGCAAACGTTCTTTGAGTCAAGAACCTGTGAACGAAGGTGCACACGCGCTCGGGTAGTCCCACGCAACGCATAATGGCAAGTATGGCACTGTGGCTAACTTCATCGTATGCCTTGTGCACATCCATGGCTAATATTGTCCGCACCCGGCTGGTCCTATTGCCAGCCAAGACCATGCCAGTAAGTGCTCCAAGTCCATCTTCTGTGCCCAAGTGCGTGCGCAATCCAATTTGTGCGGGATGATACCATTTGAATTGCTCAAGCCATCAGGTTATTCGCGTAGAAAGCATTTACTCCGTTAATTTGCAGACAGTCACTGTTAAGGCGATAGGGCGCAGGTTGCGTATATTAGTAGGGTCTTTTCCTGGCTTTGGTATCGGTATAATTTCCGCATGCGTCCAAGAAGCAAGTATATCGCCTTCAGCCCACACGTGATTGATGTTATCCAAAAGTGAGGTCAAGGATGTCTCATTGAGGTTTTTGAACAACTCGTAAGGTAATCCGTCGGGTCCAGGAGCCGTCCGTGGTTTAGACACGTCGATAGCTGCTATCAACTCGGCCATGGTGAATGGCGCTTGTATTCCAGTAACTGCCTCTGGATGAGGTTGCTGGCCTATCGTCGAAGGCAGGCTCACATGGTCATTTAGAGGGGAAGGAATTTATCAATGCCAGCCAGATGCGGCTGATTCAACGTAGAAAAGCGCTGTCTCAGGCAAGGCAAAACATATATGGCCGCTTGATGAAATACGATCCACTCAACAAGACATGATCAGAGAACGCAGAGAAAAGACCGACGACCAAATTTCAGCGGGGAAGCGCCGGCGTCCGTCTCAAGCGTGCCCGGGAACCGTCCGAAAAACGAGCCCGGCGGCTAGCCCAGGTATTAAATTGTGGTACTCATGCAGTACGGTCGGCACAAGACTATCGTCTTTCGACGACATTTGCAGCGAAGCACGCAGATACGCGGCCAATTTTTTTTTTTTTTTCACTTTGTGACGGAATTTTTGTCGTCGTTAAATGGCACTCTCATTATTTTCGCACCTATTGCGACTAATAACGCTTTGTTCGGCGAGGGCGGAAATGCGGGCTTGTTGGTTAGTCATACTTGTACGAGTCGAGCCAGGCCCGTAGCCAGGAATTTTTTTCGCGCGGGGGGGGGGGAGGGGGGGGACAGGTGCACTTGTTGAAGGCCTTGAAAAACACCTATTTTTATTATTTATTCTCGGTAAAACACCCCCCCATCATCCGACTTTCGGGGGGGTGGGGAACCCGGCACACTAAGGCACCCCTCCTGGCTACGGGGCTGAGTTGAGCGCATTGAAAGACACGGGCAAAAGGAAGGAAGAGCGCCAGGGTGTCTACGTCACTTCCTTTTGTTCGTGTCCCTTAGTGCGCTCAGCTCGTACAAGCTTTGTTCGGGTATGCTATGAAGGCGTGACTCGCCTCAAGCATTTTTTTCGTGAGGCACCCCTTCCATTGGAACAAAAGCTCTTTGTTACAGAATCGGCGTTCCGATTTTAGAATTTCTGCAGACCCGGTATAAGTATGTTCTTTGAATCTTCTGACGATAAATTTTCTTCAGAAATGACCCATGTATGAGAAGTAGGAAAGGCCTAGCCTTCACCAAAATTTTTCTGCTCAATTCTTCCCTCCCCTCCCTTGCCCTCTCCTTCGCTGTCCCGGCCCCTGCAGGAAGAAATTTCTTGGCTGCCGCCCGCTAACTGAGCCGAGTGCGAGACCTCTGATATAGACTATTCGCAATGCCCATAGACTGTCGCGCCACCAAACGGAATTCAGGAGCGTCCTCTCGAGGAGGGTTAATAGACGACACAATGGCAGCTCTACGCAGTCGCTCCCTTGTTCGGCTGTGCTAGCCTCAGTGTTAACGCGTTAGCGAGAAACGAACGCTACGACCTTGTATGTTTCCTGCATCGGTTACCAAACCGGGCCCTCCGTGATACGATAAATTTGATTCGTTCTAGCGAGAAGCGAAATAAATACTTGGCAACTCGCGCTTTGACCGATAGCCCACAGCGTACACATATCAGCCTCGCGAGGTTTTCTGTAGCCACGTAGGTTAGTTAAATTCTATCGTCTGACTTTTCCAGTACGAACTCATCTCGTTTTACTTGCTTATACCATTCTTCAGTGCTATTGTATAGTGCATGAATCCCATAACATTGTACGCGGGAAGTCACGCGGGCTCGCGAGCAATCTCAAAGTCGGCCAGCGCTGCGCCGTTTGTTTTTGTACGTTTGTTGATAAGTGGCAGCACACTGAAAGCAATTTGCTTGTTGACCGGTTTGAGAGCAATATTGGCAATATGTTTCTCCACGCCCAGTTAACGCGGTGGCACTGGGACGAGGAGTGGTCGAATTTGTTCGGCGGAGAAAATTCTTCAGATAACTTTCAGCAGTTATGTTGAAAGAAACCGTCTTGACGACGAGGATTTTTCCCTGGACGTAGAAGGCAGTGAAAGCACCGAGCGTGATAGCGACGATGAACGATCAGCTGCTAACTCACGAGGAGCAAGTTGCACTTTACATCCTCTCGCGTGTTAATATTTTTTTCACGATTATAAGTCAGTTTGATTGTATTTGATGAATAATATCCTTCAGCGAGATCAAAATAAACGCGTAGTTATTCTTGTGCATTGCATGTAGCGCAATTATTGTGGATGGAGCACCGCATGCCGCGAACACGCTCGAGCTCGATCAGCGAAGCGAAGTGATTAGAGCGATGAAACGTGCAGTCACGGCCACTATCCACGCCTCTCGGTCATCTAACTTCTCCTGTACTTCACCGGTATACCTTCCGAACGGTATTGTTGTTCGTCGAATTCTTCGACGTTGCGGAAAGCATACGCGTGCATTCTTTTCGATATTAACACGATAACGTTAAAGCTCGTTTCGCAGAAATTCCGGCGTCGGTGTCGGCGTCGTTGGTTGTGAGCGAAAAATCATCATGTTTTCCGTGACCAAAAAATCGAGAAAGATGCCAATAACATAAATAATAACAATTTTCGGGCACGAGTGTCGATTGAACCCAGGCCGTCTGCGTGGCAAGCAGGTGTTCTACCACACAGCCACGCGTCTGCTTGGAAATGCAGTGAAAATAACATGCTTTACAAACGTCAGAATATGTGAATATCATAACATCGTGGTTTAAAGCCGGCCACCCATTACAAAAGGCACACACGTTACTGCGCGCATTCCGTTAAGACCACGTAGTAGGTGCATAGCAAGTTCGACAACATTTCACGCGCATAATTGCTCGTGGTTTAAAGCATTAAAGTACGCACTAGGGGCAGGATATTGCTATCGCGTTCAACTCCTAAAGGCGAAGCTTAAGGGTCCGCCAATTTTAATTGTGCGTTAAGGATCAGAAAATAAACAGCCCATATTCAAAATTCACCTAGCAGTGGTAACTTATAGGTATGGCGCGAACAATTTAGTCGCTTCTGAAGGTATGTCTGAAATCGGCATTTGCTTCACAGTACCTGCTGTTTCTTGAAAAGCATTGTCCATTCTTTTCGATACTCATATTTCAATCGCGCTTATCAAACCTGCAACAAACGAGTGCAGTAAAACTAAAGTAATGTGCAACAGTCTCGAGAGAGAACAACTCTTTGCGATAGGTGGCGAGACACTGCAAGTTGTAAAGGAATACGTCTACTTTAGGACAGGTAGTAACCGCGGAGCCGAACTATGAGAGTGAAATAACCAGAAGAATAAGGATGGGATGGAGCACATTCGGCAAGCATTCTCAAATCATGAATGGTAGTCTACCACTATCCCTCAAGAGGAATCTTATAATGATAAGATATTGCCACGCGCGTTTCGTATTATACTTTTGCTGTATTTGGTTTACGCCCACAGAGACTGTAAGCAATGCTCAGCGCAAACCGCGCCTCATTTCTAGAAGCTTCGCGATTACTGTAGATCGTTGTGTTAAGATTGCGCGCAAGACGCGAACACGCGAGCTTATTCCAGAGCTTTCGCGACAACCAGTGATAAGGCTGGAATATTCGAAGACTCGCGTATAAATGTCGACGCGCTTCACCGCTTGTCAGTTGATCGACGGCCGACGCTTCCATTCGCCGCCCCTATCAGTGCCAGTGCTTATTGCTGTAATCTGACTTTCCGTTTACCGGGCACAAGTTCGGCCTAATAAACAGTTTCATCTTGAACATACCGACTGCTGCTTGGGTCAGCGTCACGACCACGTGACAACTGGTGGAGGTGCTTCACGGCCCATGACCGAACTCCCCCCTCAAGCCGTGAACCCAGCCCACGTCGCGAAGAAGACACCGACACCATCAGTGACAGTCGGGCCAGCCGCAGGCTGAAAGGACTCCCCCCGCAGCACGGACTCCTACCGGACAAGACAAAGGCCACGGTGACGAAGACGACAGCCGCTGTGTGACAGCCGCTGTGTCCCCAGCAACGATCGTGATCCAGCCACCGAGAGAGCCACCGACTTTCCATGGATCGCCAAGTGAGGACCCCGAGACCTGGCTGGAGACGTACGAACGCGTCGCGACTATGAACAACTGGGACTCCGAAGAAAAACTGCGACGCGCCTACTTCTACCTCGAAGACGCCTCGAGGACGTGGTTCGAGAACCGGGAGTCCATGCTTCGAACGTGGGACCTCTTTCGTGGCGCTTTCTTGGAGACGTTCGCGAGCGTCGTCCGAAGGGAAAGGGCCGCCGCCTTACTGGACACACGAGTGCAGCTCCCGAATGAGAGCGTCACGATCTTTACGGAGGAGATGACGCGGCTTTTCCGGCACGCCGACGCTGACATGCCCGAGGAAAAAAGGTTCGGTTCCTCATGAGAGGAGTAAAGGAAGAACTTTTCGCCGGACTTGTGCGCAACCCCCCGAAGACGGTCTCGGAATTCGTTTCGGAGGCCACTACCATCGAGAAAGCGCTGGAACTCCGCAACAGGCGATACAACCGTCGCCTGCCTACGACGAGCTACGCGGATGTTCAAGCGCTGAAAGCCGACGACCTACGCGAAACGATCCGAGCGATCGTTCGAGAGGAACTGCGCAAGCTCTTACCCTCGACCAAGCCTCAAGTGGACTCGATCGCCGACATTGTTCGTGACGAAGTCCAGCAAGCGTTGGGAATTCCCGAACAAACGCAGCCCCAGCCGCAGGCCTTGAGTTACGCTGCTGCAGCCCGACGCTACGCACCCTCTCAACGCCCCCCGTCAGGACGCCGCACAGCAGCACTACCGTCGCCAGACGCCGCCGTCACCACCACCACCGCCATCTCGCCCGCCTGCAGGCCAGCGGTACACGCCGAGGAAGACCGACATCTGGCGAGCCCCCCGACCACCGTCCACTCTGCTACCATTGCGGAGAAGCCGGCCACACGTACCGCCGATGACAGTACCGACAGATGGGGCTACGCGGATTCGCCGTCAACGCGCCGCGTCCGCAGCCAGGCGAACGGCCTCGCGACATCGACGACTACCTCTCCGGAACACAGTGGCAAGAACGACGACCTTCCCGCTCGCCGTCGCCCGGCCGCTACATGTCACCGCACCGCCGGCAGTACACTGGCCCAAACCGGGGCCGGTCGCCTAGCCCGTATCCGGGAAACTAAGGGCAGCAACCGATGGAGGTGCGGTTGCTGTACAACGAAATGCCGAAGATCCTCCGCGGCCGCCGAGGACGACAACGCGAGGAAACCAGAACACGACGCGAAGCAGACGAAGCCCTGCCGACGAAACGTCGCGGACCGACGAAGACGTGACGTCGCAACAAGGAAGCAGCGCAACAAACCGACGTAGCCGTGATCCGACGCCGCGACCCAACCGCAACGGACGACGACGAACCAGCGACCTCGACGTGATGTTCGACGGTCACAACGTCACCGCTCTCGTCGACACTGGAGCCGACTATTCCGTCGTCAGTGGGCCTTTCGCGACGAAGCTGAAGAAAGTGAAGACTGCTTGGCAAGACCCTGAAATCCGTACAGCTGGAGGCCATCTCATAACGCCGGATGGAGTTTGCACAGCAAGAGTCACCATCAATAACCGGACCTATCCAGCCAGCTTTCTAATCCTACAGCACTGCTTCCTAAGTAAACACGGCCGCCGTCATCGACCTAAGGTCTCAGTCGATAACACTAACCTCAGAAAAAGCGCTGCCTACCCAGACGACGCCATGGAGTCCATGCATTGAACGTGATAGAAGAGCACGTCACCGTTCCGCCTCTCTCCAGCGTCACCATTTTCGTCGGCACCGAAAAACCAGCAGACTTCGAAGGCGTCATCGAGGGTGATCAGCACCTGCTTGTAAACCGTCAGATTTGCGTCGCACGAGGCATCGCCGAGTTGCGTGAAGGGAAACCAATAGTGATGCTTACGAACTTCAAGCAACGAATACAAGCACGTGAGCAAAGGCACGACGGTCGCCTACATCGAAGACATCGTGGAAACCAGCGACGCCTTCGCCCTCGCCGAGTTTACCGAACACGCTACGACGAACCAAGCTCATCAACTAACTTTCGACATCAATCCGAGCCTTCCGGCGCATAAACAAGAACAGCTCAAAAACCTGCTCCTGCAATACAAGGATTGCTTTTCGTCGTCGTCCAGAGTTCGACAGACCCCAGTCGCACAACACCGCATCACAACAGAGGAAAGTTCCAGGCCACTACGTCAGAGCCCGTACAGAGTTTCAACGCGGGAACGCGAGGCAATAAAGAAACAAGTCGACGAAATGCTACGCGACGACATCATCCAGCCTTCAAATAGTCCGTGGGCGTCACCCGTGGTGTTAGTGAAGAAAAAGGACGGATCCCTACGCTTCTGCGTCGATTATCGCCGCCTGAACAAAATAACGAAGAAGGACGTGTACCCTCTCCCACGGATAGACGACACCCTCGATCGACTCCACAATGCGAGGTACTTTTCGTCGCTGGACCTCAAGACCGGCTATTGGCAAATTGAAGTCGACGAGAGAGACCGAGAAAAGACCGCGTTTATAACACCAGACGGCCTCTTCGAGTTCAAGGTCATGCCTATTGGTCTCTGCTCGGCGCCTGCGACTTTCCTACGGGTTATGGACACAGTACTGGCCGGATTAAAGTGGCAGACTTGCCTCGTGTACCTGGACGACGTCATTGTGTTTGCTTCAAACATCGACGAACACCTCCGGCGACTTGACGCAGTACTTCAAGCAATCAAGACCTCCGGCCTCACTTTGAAGCCTGAAAAGTGCCGCTTCGCATACGAGGAGCTCTTGTTCTTGGGTCACGTGATCAGCAAGTCCGGAGTACGCTCCGATCCTCAAAAGACAGCCGCCATCGCTACATTCCCGCCACCCGCCGACAAGAAGGCCGTACGTCGATTTCTCGGCCTGTGCGTCTACTACAGGCGGTTCGTCAAAAATTTTGCCCGAATCGCCGAGCCACTCACTAACCTTACCAGAACCGACGTCGAGTTCAAGTGGGAAACACCGCAAGATGAAGCATTTCAAGAACTAAAACGACGCCTGCAAATGCCTCCGTTACTTGCGCATTTCGACGAACACGGCGAAACAGAAGTGCACACCGACGCAAGCAGCGTGGGACTCGGCGCCGTCCTTGTGCAGAAGACGGACGGACTGGAAAGGGTTATCAGTTATGCTAGCCGGTCGCTATCCAAGGCAGAGGGCAACTATTCAACAACAGAAAAAGAGTGCCTCGCAATCATCTGGGCTACGTCGAAGTTTCGCCCCTACCTCTACGGTAGGCCCCTCAAAGTTGTGAGCGACCACCACGCCTTGTGTTGGCTAGCTAACCTGAAAGACCCTTCAGGTCTTCTCGCAAGATGGAGTCTCAGACTTCAAGAATTTGACGTTACCGTCGTTTACAAGTCCGGACGAAAGCATTCTGACGCCGACTGCTTGTCTCGCGCCCCCCGTCGACCCGTCGCCACAGGACGACCTTAATGATGACTGCTTCTTGGGAACCATAAGCGCCGACGACTTCGCCGAACGACAGCGAGCCGATCCGGAACTCAAGGGCCTTATAGAATACCTCGAGGCCAAGGCCACCATGGCTCCAAAGGTATTCAGACGAGGACTGGAGTCGTTTTTCTTGCGGAACGGCATTCTCCTAAAGAAAAACTTCTCGCCACTTCGGGCCGACTCCCTCCTCGTAGTACCTTCAGCGTTACGTCCGGAAGTTCTGGACGCTCTGCATGACTACCCGACGGCTGGACACCTTGGATTTTCCCGTACGCTCGCGAGGATAAAACAAAAGTACTACTGGCCTCGCCTCGCTGCCGACGTCACCCACTACGTGAAGACCTGTCGAGATTGTCAACGACGGAAGACACCACCCACTAGGCCAGCCGGACTTCTGCAACCCATCGAGCCACCTCGCCGACCGTTCCAGCAAATCGGCATGGACTTACTGGGGCCGTTCCCGACGTCAAATTCCGGAAACAAATGGATCGTCGTAGCAACGGACTACGTCACCCGCTACGCCGAGACAAGGGCGCTGCCCAAGGGCAGTGCCGCCGAGGTAGCAAAGTTCTTCGTCGAGAACATCGTACTGCGTCATGGCGCCCCGGAGGTCCTCATTACCGACAGAGGTACGGCCTTTACAGCGGACCTAACGCAGGCGATCCTGAGGTACAGCCAAACAAGTCACCGCCGGACCACCGCCTACCACCCACAGACCAATGGCCTCACCAAGCGTCTAAATAAGACCATCGCCGATATGCTGGCCATGTACGTCGACGTCGAGCACAAGACGTGGGATGGCATCCTTCCGTATGTAACATTTGCATACAGCACGGCTATACAAGAAACGACGCAGATGACGCCGTATGGATTGGTCTACGGAAGGACCCCGGCAACGACGCTCGACGCCATGTTGCCCAATGTCTCCGACGAGGAAAACGTCGACGTTACCGTGTACCTTCAGCGCGCCGAAGAAGCCAGACAACTCGCCCGTCTGCGCATCCTGAGCCAGCAAAAGACCGACAGCCGTCGCTACAACCTTCGACGACGCCACATGGAATACCAACCCGGTGACCGTGTATGGGTCTGGACGCCAGTTCGCCGACGGGGACTTAGCGAGAAGCTTCTTCGACGATACTTCGGACCCTACAGGATACTTCGACGTCTCGGCGCACTCGACTACGAGGTTGTCCCTGACGGCATTACGACCTCTCAGCGGCGCCGTGCGCGACCTGAAGTCGTCCATGTCGTGCGCCCGAAGCCTGTATTACGCGCGTTAGTGAACCGGAGGACTGTAATTTTTGCGTTATTCGTGCTTGTGCTAATTGTACTTTCTTGCTTTATTATTGTTATTTATTGTTGCATGAATCCCCCCCCCCCCCCCCCCCCGTGTTCTGTTTTAAGCATCGGGACGATGTTTTTCAGAGGGGGGCATTGCCACGCGCGTTTCGTATTATACTTTTGCTGTATTTGGTTTACGCCCGCAGAGACTGTAAGCAATGCTCAGCGCAAACCGCGCCTCATTTCTAGAAGCTTCGCGATTACTGTAGATCGTTGTGTTAAGATTGCGCGCAAGACGCGAACACGCGAGCTTATTCCAGAGCTTTCCGACAACCAGTGATAAGGCTGGAATATTCGAAGACTCGCGTATAAATGTCGAAGCGCTTCACCGCTTGTCAGTTGATCGACGGCCGACGCTCCGTTCGCCGCCATCAGTGCCAGTGCTTATTGCTGTAATCTGCCTTTCCGTTTACCGGCCACAAGTTCGGCCTAATAAACAGTTTCATCTTGAACATAACGACTGCTGCTTGGGTCAACGTCACGACCACGTGACAATATCTAACAGCTGCATCTTACCAGTACTTACCTACGGAGCAAAAACCTGGAGGCTTCCAAAGAGCGTTCAACTTAAATTGAGGACGACGCAGCGAACGATGGAAAGGAAAATTATAGGTGTAACCTTAAGAGACAGGAAGAGAGCACAGCGGCTCAGGGAACAAACGGGATTTGGATATCATCGTTGAAATGAAGAAGAAGAAATGGATATGGGCTGGTCACGTATCATTAAGGGTAAGTGACTGGATTCCAATAGAAGGCAAACGCGTGAGGGGGAGACAGGAAATTAGGTGTGCAGATGAGATCAAGAAGTTTGCAGGCATAACGGGGCAGCAGAAAGCACAGGACCGGGTTGATTGGCGGAACATGGGAGAGGCCTTCGCCCTGCCGTGGGCGTAGTCAGGCTGATGATGATGATGTTATTCTGTATCACTTAGCTTCTCTGTTTTCCTATTGTGGCATTCGCGATTAGCTTTAACAGGGCGCAGCCTGAGCTAATCGCATAGGCCAAACACGAGACGCGCGGACATGCACATTCTACTGACCGAACTTTTTGCATGGCTTCCCCAGCGTTGCACTTGATGCATGAATCGGAGTATAAAAGCGCTGTCCCGAATTCCGGGTATGTGAATATTGCATTACCCTTCATGTAAACGTCCGTGCACATCCACCTTCTCAGGCGTGCGTGAGGACCTAGTTGCCCAATTTTAGAAGGCAGCTGTACTAAACGCAGTCTTGCCTTTCAAAGTTCCTAAGGAAAGCAAAGCGTAGTGTTGCCGCAGCCACAGATAATTGACCTCCAAGCCGCGCGTACATATGAACGGCGGATCCTTCGCATTTGCTTTGTCCGTTATATGTACAGCTCCGCGTTTTTGGATTAATCCGAAAAAATCGGATAAACACTCGCCGGTAAAATTTTTCGCAATTCGGATTTATCCGATAAACTTAGATTTTAAAAGGGCATTCTCATAGTTGAAAGGGCATTTTCAAAGCTGGAATCGTATATCGGAAGGTGCGCATGCACCTCCATCCGTGTAAGTAACCTCGTATTCTTGCGTCTATTACAAAAAGCTTTCAGGTTGTAATGCGAACAAACGTAGGTGCTTTGTACTGAAGTATTTGTGCTTGTGTGCATACATGTTAGTGCGGTCAAACCTTCGAGACATCTACAATACACTTACTGAGTTCGCATATTTTCGTGTTCAGATGCAATTTTATCATCGAATATTTCGTAGTATTGAGAATAATAATAATAATTGGCGATTTATTTTTCGTCAAAAACATGAGGGTGCCTGCGAGAAAAAGCTGAGCTGCAGCTTGACTAGCTCCAGCCCCCCAAGAGTGTACACTTTGGCGATTATACGGCAGTGTACATGAACAGCCTTATTAACAAGGAAAATAAACAGCAAGTGAGAAAAGAAAGATATAATAGAAAAGCAGGATTATCAGCATTGCGATGCAATTTCATTGGATATAATTATTAATAAGACCACATTGAAACCACTTATAATGCCAAATTAAAGGCCGAATTTCGGAGAATTAAAGATTTACGAGAAATAAACTCCGAAAAACACCTTCCGAATTTCAAGAAAAATATACTCCGAAAACACGGAGCCCTAGCTATATGATATCCTTCAAAAGCAAAGCAGTAAATGGCGGAAACAGAACAGCGCAAAAGACGGAGCACAAGAAAAAGGAGGTTGATTGGAATATGGTAGGAAAAACGAGGAAAAGAAAAAGGAAGGTTGGTTGTGTGTTGTTCGTGGTTTGTTTGTGTCTTCCTTTTTTCTTGTGCTCCGTCTTTTGCGCTATTTTATTTCCGCCGTGTCGTACAAGCACGCCCAAGCATCCACTTTAGCCGTAAATGGAACTCTTCTTTCGTTCGGGGCGTCTGTCCGCGCCCGTCCAAGAAAGGGAGAAAACCAAGTGACCTTCCCAGAGGAAGTGATGACGCAACGTAATGGCGTCATCATGCCAACATGTCGGGACGTCACAGGTCGCCACAATGTGTGACGCCATGTTGACTCACCGTGACGCCACAAGGTGACGTCCCCACATGATGTCTCACGCTGACGTCACTGACGCCGTCGATCGGTGTGAGGTGGGCCGATCCCGTAGGCTGTGCAACCATTGAGACGATTCCGGCGGCTGCGCAGAAGACTTCAGCGGAGGGGTGCGCCTGCCGTGGGTGTTTCGCCACGTCAGTCGAGTCAGGGCACTGCGCTGTCGTGCGTGGCAAGCATGGGTGAAAAAAAAATTGAAAGACACTTTGTACATTCCAAAGTGTGTACGGCGAAAGCGTGTGGCCATTCGACTGGCTATGCCATGTCTTTTTCTTTTACACTCTCAGTGGGATAACACACAAACCGAATGTGCGCGTGTTTTCTTGTTTAATTTTTTACCGCGAATCGCACCAAGACGCGAGACTAATCTTTCTCCGTTCGCATGCGTTCGTATTTTCTCGAGCTTTGCGCATCGTACAAACGCCATACGCGTTCCAGCGCTTAAATTGACGGATCCTTTGTAAATTCCAAAGTGTCTTCCGCGAACGCCTGTGTCCCATTGAGACGGCGTCGGTCAGAATGACTCGAAACGCTGGGCACAGCGACGCTACGCAAGCAAAGAGCGAGCGCTGTAGAGTCCGACGCGACCGGCGTGCGTTTGCGCACCCCGGCGGCCACCTGGCTCCGTGCCAGGGCCGGACCGACGGACGGACGGATGGACGGACGGACAGATGGACAGACGGACACGGACGGACGGACGGATGGACGCCGGACGGACGTGAGCATGAGACATTAAAGGCTTTCGCCTTAATACTCATTGTGGGAACGCCCCGGGAGTAGTGGACTAATGAAGTATGATGACGACAGCAGAGGGGCGAGTGCGTCCGTCAGCTCTACAGGCCATCTGGCTTCACAAAGTGTAATGACTTCAGCATTTTTCCCCCGTAAATAAGCTCTTATGCAAGCGTCGAACGAAATCATTCTCATTTTCTTTTTCTGCTTGCGTATTTTCTCATCGATGGAAAGCGGTCTAAAAAATACTTCATACCAGAAATGAGCCGACAAACCGTCTCTCTCTCTCTCTCTTTTTTTTTTTTTTTTTTTTTGTTATTGCCGCTTGTCACAGGCTCTCGTGGTTTTGGAGAGGCTTCGCAGTGGATCTAGCAAACGTGATGAAATTAAAGATAAATGCGTTTTCTTATGTCTGCGATGAGAAGGAACGGGCGTTTGAAGCAGTGAAGAATTACTTGTTGATATTTATATAAAAAAACCTCACCACAACCTAGAGGCAATACGCCAGCGAGGATAAGTAATGATCATACCCTACAATGAAATAATCATGCGAACACATGTAGACGGAGTATTTCAGTGCAGATGAGTGAGAACGTGTAGAGTAAAACGGAAAGCTAAGTGATTCCGTGACACATGATGCAATTCTGTTTTAGTAATTGCAGGAAATAATCCAAGCATGCAACAAAGTTACGCGCTCGCGAGAGCGACAGTATTCAAAAACGAAAATGAAAGAGCGATAGATTTAATGCTTAAACAATAAAATTACGGCGAATGTATGATGGACGACGAGCAAAGTGTAATGTACGGCTATGTCAGGTATCCTGCGCCTGACGGAACATGAGCATCCTTCACGAGCAATTTAACTGCTGACTCAACAGGTAGCGTTCAAGATTTTTTTTTTCAAACTTGGAATGTCAAAATAGGATAATCAGCGCATCGTCAGAGCGTATGTACCCTTTATTTGATCCACATTGCATATTATAGTATCATCGAGAAAAATTAACGTTTAAGGTAACAATTCCTTCAATATGACAACACGTGAAAAGGGCCGCGACCCACGTGCGCAGTGTCCATTGCGGTCGGGCTTTGACCTCACTTAGGTTTTCGCGCGAGCCCAAAGCTTCTAAGACAACCGCTAGAGGAAGGGACACGTGGTGCTGCTAAACATCCTATCTTGTTTGCCGCATCGGAATGCTTGGGCGAATTCCCGCATATTCAGCAGAGGCAGCATGCAGCGCTGGCGCGCAGCGATGTCATCCTTTCTGGCCGAACACCATAGATGACAGTGAGAGACAAAAAATAGCTGTTGCGAAGTCAATCTCAGGCTCGGCGGCGTCCACCCGTGTTGCTCGGATGCAGAAGTACTTTCATAAGCCTTGTACTTCAGCCATGTGGCGATGTGGTTTATCAGGGAGTCCTTCGGAGCCTCTTTTGTCCAGAAGTGCCAATTGAGAAGAGGATTCTGCATGGAAGGGTGCATAGACTGTGATGTAGCGCCTTTCTCTGGCCAAAGCTGCTTGCTATACTCAAACGCCTTAAAAATGCGGCAGGATCACACAGAGTAGGCCCGTAGCCTTG
>JALIZH010015453.1:0-15474 GCA_030522465.1 Rhipicephalus appendiculatus | reverse complement strand
GAATAAGCATTTATGTTGACAGAGTGGTGGCTACTTAAAAGGACATAAAGTGAAACAATGAATTGGTTTGAATTGATAAAGTGCACTGTGAGAACTAATTAGTTAATTTCACCACCATAGGTTTATTCACAGAGGAAGAAATGAAGGTCAAAGTTTCACTTTTAAATTTCGCGCCGAAATCGCCGCCCGTGACGTCACGGATTTCAAAGCGTATGCGTCGTATTCTGACGACATAGGCTCAATTAAATTTCCCGAAACATTTATGTTAAGTCTCTGGCTCCCTCGGAAGACAAATGCACTTCAGTTTTACTGATTAGGAACTACGTAGGCTATAGACGCCGTCAAAATCTATGACGTCACGGCGACTGGGGCGGCAACTTCAAGATGGCGTCGCCATCTACATTTTATTTTCGCGCGTTTTTTGTCGCTTATCGAGCGTCCTCTCGCAGCAGGCGCGGTGTTTTTGTGATCGTGAAAGAGCAATTTACTAATAAGATAAAAATAATTTTTCTCTTTTGTGTCCCTTTAAGGTTGGAGGGTCCCTTATTCCAGGACCCCTGCGGCCTGCACGTCCCGGCAGGCGCAAACGACGGGATATTTTGAAATGTTGTAGCGTAATGAGATCAAATAATGAAACCATACCAGATGAAACTGTAATGTGATAGCAAAGTTGCAGGATATGTGCATAAGTGCACCCTCAGTAGCATTGTCCCATAAAGAAATCAGTTACCTTGACTGTGAAATTTGACGCATGTGGGTCATTCCAAGTGAAACGTCCCAGCCCAAAATTCGACCCCCCAGCGATTCTGTTGAAAAAATTTCAGCTGAAAGGTAACTATGTGAGAGTGATTTTAGTAAAGTATTTTTGTTCAAAAAAATTTTGTGGTCACGTGACCGCCCTTCGTATGTGCCGGCGAAAAGGAAAAGTTAGGTGGGAATAAATTATGCGTGTGCAACCTTGAAACTTGGCACGACGACACATTTTGTTTTAAAGCATTATGTTGTCATTGCTCTTTCACGTGACGTCACAAGTAAAACCACATATTAATCCTACGGCCCAAATAGGCTTAGCAAAGAAGCAAGAAAACATGCGAGTTTAGGCAATTTTTGTAAAAAAAATGCGCCAAAGTTTCAGCGGCAAAGTTTTTTTTACTCATTTACCAGTCGACATAGTATCTCCAAAAAATATTTTCAGCCTATGTAAACAAATTTTTATTGAGAAAAACGCTTGCAAAATCAACAAAAAGTGACTTTTTGGGGAGATTCAACCGTAAATTAAGCATTAAGGCCATCGCGCTAAAAATACATGAGATAGCTCATTATATGCTCGAATGTCTTTTCTTTTGACGTGGAAAATTTTATCGCTGTAAATTTTGTTTAAAGCGAAAAAAAAATTTTTTGATGTGCACAACCAACGTCATTGGTAGGGAGTAGCGATGTCTGTCTTCACTGTAAAATGCGTGCTTGTTCTCGGTGATTTTTCGGGCTTGCATGAGGACCACGTCTGTTGTTCAAGCAACTTGTGGCTGTGTCACTTCGCATCAGTGTATATATATCGGAACCAACTTACTTTTTTTCCCTTCATAACTGGCTTGCTTGGATCTTGGGAAAGTCAGGCCGTGGAAAAGAGCATGGGAAACAGTATCTATTGGCTGACTCTCCTTCATTGTATCTCCCACTGATGCGTGGATCACATGGTTCCTTGTTCTCGTGTGTTTAATACTAGTAGAAAAACAGTGCTTCATGGTTTACCAACACTAAGAAAATGAAATTATGGCTTCTGAAACGTAAATTTTTTGTCATTCAGGTTTTTTTTCTTTGTGATGTGTCGTGCTCTGTTGACACCTTAGTCGTTAATAAAAAGTACACTACATTGTCAATCAGACCGGCTTTGTCACTTGAATTTCTTCCCTTTTGGAGAACGATGTAAGGCCAACATGAAGTGTAGAAAGAGTGGATGGTCTGAAATAGTGCAGTTGTCGGGTTCCTTTTACAGTGATCACCATGGCGAATCTCGGAGCGAGCTTGGTTCTTTTTGCTTGAATTGTCGAATGGGGCACCCAAATTATTGTAATTCCCTTTACATTGCTTTTAGCCCAGAGAAATAAGTCGTGTGGTGTCTGTATCTGACCACCATATGGCCTCTGCAGACTTGCTTTCGCTGCCAGGCGTTTTATTGTGCCGCCGACGCCATCGCATGCGCTTTTGCCATGCGAAGTGGCAAAAGAAATTCCACTCTGCCGACAGGTTGTGGTCCTCCTCGTGGTAGCATAGGTTCAAAAAGTTCTTTTTGTTTTTATATTGAGAGGAAGCTCCATCAGAAAAATAATGGATCTTTTTCACTTGCGGGAGATCTTGTTTCACTACCTCCAGTACTGCGCTTTGAAAAGCGTGAACTGCGACTGTGTCGTGCTCCGGACAATCTGAAATAATGGCAAAACACCTCACAGAAACACCTCCATGGGTGCTTTGCTGGTCAATAAAGTAGACAACTACAGGGTGCACTGTGGCCTGTGCGTTAACCCAGTGGTATGACTGAGGCGCGTCCTGAAGTATAAAACTGTAATTCTCGGCGAAATCCATCACCACGACAGCCTCTTGAGGACTTAAGCTTGACTTAATTTCTCGGAAGTACCTGGACTGTTGCTTGCTAACGAAATGATGTGTCTTCAGTTGATTCAGCATGTCTGCAAACCTTTCAGAAAATTCTTCTGGTGTGAGAACAATGGTTTCGAGTTTGCAGCGAACTCCGCTTATCCATTGCTGGACATGTATGGTCTCTCTGCTCTCGACAATACGGGCGAGGCTTTGCTGAAGCAGAGTCACTGCATAAGTTGTCCCGGGGCAGGATGCGCATTTGCCAAACATGCAGTCTTCATTATTAAGTCCGCATACCGATGTAGCCAACAGCTCTTCAGTTGTTTGGTTAAGGCCGCTGGCATGAAGCATTAATTTAAAGTTTTGGTGACTCATACACACGCACACTGTGTGCGTGCCACTCCCACCAGCCAGGACACAGTGGCGAGGACGCAGGGAGGCGCAATGTCGAGAACCCGCACTTTAAATTGAAAGGTCCTTTTCCATTCTTCATGCATCTCTTTGAGATTCATCAAAATTAGGCGCTTCTGCTTGCCTTGCAATGTATCCTTTTTTCCTGGTAAGCAATATGTCACCGAATCATCCTCATAGAACTCCCTGATTGATGATTTTACTTCTTCGCTGATTGAGCGGCCATGTTTTTTATCTCGCGTACTCAGAATCCCATCGCGAGCCTTGATCTTCAAGGCTTCGCGAACTTGTCTTTCCGATGCGCCGAAAAACTCCATGGTTTTTTCACGAGACCAAGACTGCGGGGCCAAAGTAAGGTACTGAAGCTTTTTTTCTCGACTTTGTTCTTGTGAAAACTTCTTTTTGAGGTCTCGCATCAATGTCACGTAATTACTTAAAACAAGTCCAAGGTCCTCATACCTGTCACAGGCAGATGATTCACCAATTTCTGGCACTGTAGACGCCCTCTTGGTAATTTCTGGGGAGGTTTCTTCACGCTTCCGTAGCCCATGCTGCACCAGTTTCTTTTCGCTACCAGCATTTACGTCTAAGAACTCTTCTGTTTCAGCAGCTCGCCCTCCAGGCACGCCTACACTTCGTGCGGATAGCGTCGCGAGTTCTTGTTCCGGGTGCACGTTCTTTTGAGCAGTATATAACATACGTCTGCATGCTTCACAAACTCGATTTCCTGGAACAAGGGCAAGCGAAGGATGGGCATCCGCAAGGGCTATTGTGATGACTGTCGACCCCCGACAGTGTTTTGTATGTCGAAAAAATGGGTCCGAACACAGCTTTGAAGCGATTTTCGATGTGTATCGGCGAAGATAAACTTCCTTGTGGTGTTCGCAAATCGTCGCACCCTCATGCAGACTAAGCTTGGAGCGTAGCAGGAGAAGACGCTGATCTTTGTCACTCAATCTACAAACAGTTGTCAGCTGCCGCCGACTGCAGTAGTGCGTCTTGTGGCAGTATCTTGGCCCGAAAGTGCATGGCTGAAGTTCGTTTCCTGAAAAATAGTTCCAAGCGTATGTCTAATTTTCTAGCAATAACCGCATTTGACTACACTTTAATTCTCTAGGTCCCGCATGAAAGATTTTACTTTTTATGAGACATATACCACACTGTAAACGAAAACGTAAGCAAACATCAGTAACTTCGCAAATTCTGCATACTCTACAGATGTAGGATGCATTTTTCTGGATGATACAAACAAAGAACACAGCGAATTGTACTAATTCATACAAGCAACATTGCTAAATTGTGGTTCCCCTATAAATTATTCATTCATTCTAGCATCATTTTCTTACCTTTATATTCCGAGGGTGGAAACTCAGGGAGGCTTTGTACAGGAGTTTGGATTTCGTCATCAATTCTCCAGTTGTCGCACCAAGTCAGGCCTGTCGGCTACTAAACATATCAGGTACCTGTGAGCTTGAACTCTGCTTAAAATAATATTAGCTGCCCGACGATTACCTCGCCTACTGTCTTCTGTGACGGTGGACTCACCAGTTGCAGAAACTTCGCTGCACTGCCAAATGCGAAAACAGACGTGTAAGCGGAAAAATACAAAGTCCCCAAAACTAGGACAAGGCGTTCTTTTTTCTCGAACAACACAAAAGCGAATTAAAAGTGGCTTGAAAATTTCAAATCATGTTTACATACTTGCTGCCGTCTGCTTTGCGGCAGACGGCGAGAAAAAGTAGCAGACGAGCAGACGACGAGGAGACTGACAGCCGCGCATATGTCCAGAGTTTGCCAATGCGTACCAATGACGTTTTTTGTGCACATCAAAAAATTTTTTTTCGCCTTAAACAAAATTTGCAGCGATAAAATTTTCCACATCAAAAGAAAAGACATTCGAGCATATAATGAGCTATCTCATGTATTTTTAGCGCGATGGTCTTAATGCTTAATTTACGGTTGAATCTCCCCAAAAAGTCACTTTTTGTTGATTTTGCAAGCGTTTTTCTCAATAAAAATTTGTTTACATAGGCTGAAAATATTTTTTGCAGATACTATGTCGACTGGTAACTGAGTAAAAAAAACTTTGCCGCTGAAACTTTGGCGCATTTTTTTACAAAAATTGCCTAAACTCGCATGTTTTCTTGCTTCTTTGCTAAGCCTATTTGGGCCGTAGGATTAATATGTGGTTTTACTTGTGACGTCACGTGAAAGAGCAATGACAACATAATGCTTTAAAACAAAATGTGTCGTCGTGCCAAGTTTCAAGGTTGCACACGCATAATTTATTCCCACCTAACTTTTCCTTTTCGCCGGCACATACGAAGGGCGGTCACGTGACCACAAAATTTTTTTGAACAAAAATACTTTACTAAAATCACTCTCACATAGTTAGCTTTCAGCTGAAATTTTTTCAACAGAATCGCTGGGGGGTCGAATTTTGGGCTGGGACGTTTCACTTGGAATGACCCATATCTGTTTTCTGCCGGCACTAATGTTCCATCCGCGCATGTTTCTTGTACGTTTCTTCTCGCCACCAGTGGTATAAAAAGACTCGCTGGTTTCAATAAAATATCAGTTGTCAGTCAGCGCTTCGTGTGTCTTGTGTGCCTTCCTACCTGTGGTGTCGTCTCGCGCTTTAAATTTGGAAGCTAGAAACCAACTCGCCCAAGATATTGCTTTATGAAACTGTGAGATATGTGCGCGTGTACAATCAGACCAGACAGCTCGATAGAACGATTAAAATATTGATAGCGTAAGGTAACCAAACGTTTTTTTATTCGTTACTATTATTAGCATATTCATAAAAGTAAAGATTAAAGTGGTATTCGATCGTTTTGTTGCGTGACTGAAACAGCAAACGGGATTATAGAGATCGATAGGACTAAATCCCAGAACCAAAGCTCTCAAGGTGAGCACCATTTATGCTGTGAAATTTAACCCTATATTGGAAAACTCGATATCCAGAAACATGTTTTATTAGTAGTATAGTGGTGATATGACAAAGAATAATGTTCTATTGATTTCATACTTCTAGGCACAGTTTGTTATTATTATTATATTCTTAACCAATGACCCGTGCCCGAAACAGAGGCTGAAGGTAGCTAATTTATAAATGTAAAAATAAAGTTTGCTTCGAAACTTGCGCGAACTGATAACTTCAATGCGACTGCTTCCAATAAAATAATGCCGCCGCGTGAGTTGAAAGTTCGAAAAATAAAATAAGAGTGTACGTATAATTGAAATTTCGAGTATGAATATGATGTTTTCCTTCTTCGAAGCCCAGTCGGATTCCAAAAATGCATATTCATATGTTTCCGAATATTTGGCCACCTTTCCGAACAGTATTCCATATTTCGTGTTACGGTGAAGGCCCGCAGGAGGGCTTTGTTTTTCACCAAATTTAATTCCTTTATACAGAACAAATTGTGCTTCCGCGTTCTATAAATAAATACAATTAAATAACACTGAAGAATGTTACCAAAATCGTCCTTAAATGCTTGGAAAAATAAAAGGCTATGAGCGCGCAAGGGAGTCCGCCGCAGTAGAGCAATGGTGCTCGGCTCCTGACCCGAAAGGTCGCGGGTTCGATCCCGGCCGCGGCGGTCGCATTTCGATGGCGGCGAAATGCTAGAGACCCGTGTACGGTGCGATGTCAGTGCACGCTAAAGAACACGAGATGGTAGAAATTTCCGGAGCACTCCTCTACGGCGTCCCTGCTAATCATATCGTGGCTTTAGGAGCTAGAACCCCAAAATAATATTATTAATTCCAAAGGAGAGGACCTTTCCCACGTTCAGGGTGTTTACGGCAAGTAATGAGTGCTCACCTTGAAAAGATTCCGAGTAGTTAATTTTTCTGCGTGATAATTTGTCACGAATCGTCATGGTACCGGAGTGCATATACACGCATGACTGGGCTTCGGGCACCGCGAGTACTCGAGATAAGAGCGGAATAGTGCACGCACAAAAAAAGTCGTATATACATTGATCCATTCTTTCGTATTCATTTTAGAAATTCCAGAACTCTGCACACGCGATCACGGCAACTAAGCGCAAAAAAAGGCGACAACGCATGATGACCAGACTGAAAGGATCAGTGCCTTACGCAGGCTGTGCCAGCTACTGAGCACCGAGATATTAAGGAAAAGGATCTGCGTTAGTGGATGACGACCTAATGCATGCTCTTCCTCGTACACCGCAGTAGCCAGCCAGACAGACAGACCAAGAACTTTATTGTATCCTGAGGAGTTGCTGACAGGAGCCCCCTAAAGGGGGGGCGGTGGTAACCGCTAACCGTTGCTGTTGGAGTACTCGGAGTAGAGCTGAGCACGGGCCGAATTTTAAAGCCCGGGCTCAGCCCGGGCCCGCTGACTGCGTCGAAGGCCCGCCCGAGCCCGACGCAAAAAGGCCGCGAGCCCGCCCGGCCCGGCCCGACGTACAAAAATAAAAGCCCGGGCCCGGCCCTGTCCGGCCTGACATTATGAAGGTTTGCTGGGGAGACAAGATGTCGTTTTCCGATAATGTGGCATTTTATTCAACATATCAAAGTGAAACATAAGCAAACGACACACGACAGTCACCATATGCAACGATCACAAGTTGTCGTGTAAAAATAAGCTGTCCAATGATTCGGGCTTCCGTGAAGTACGGCTCTCCTGCGTCACATATCCCGCCCAACTGAATGTCCCTCGCTGCTTGCACTCGGAAGCATAGAAAGCTTGGAATATTTAGACCGTTTGTTCTTCCATAAGTTTACCTCAGATGTAGGAGACGGGATTATTCCGTGCACAGATAATCAAAGAGGTCATCTTGTGTGACTTCAACCTCTCCCCTTGCGTTTAAAGTGGCTAAATGAAAGGAGAACCGAGAAAGAGAGTGGGGGCGGTTGCGGAGAAGGCGCCACGCGGTGGAAAACAGTTCCGGCACAACGTCTATATCTTGGGCTTGATGCGGGCTTTGCATCTGGCATAGCCCGCCCGACAAAATAACAATGTAGCCCGACCCAGGCCCGGGCCCGAGATGAGAAGACGTCGGGCCCACCTGAACCCGGCCCGCGGGCCGCGCCGGGCTCGGGCTTTCGGGCTACCCGAAGCCCGTGCACACCTCTAACTCGGAGAGCTTGCTCTCGGAGTACTGAGCTTCTGATGGCCTCCTCCCATTCGGCTTCACTGGAGTGTGTGCGGGGAACCATGTGCGGGGAACCAACCCCATGAGTGCGGGGAAGGGTCCCACCATGTAAGTCGTCATCGTTTCCCGACTCAGTGTTGTCCACCGTTCCACCATGATCCTAGGAGCCATGCCAACCTCGTCAAGGATTCTCCTGCCAGCATTGGACGACGATAGACTAACCACCAGGGTAGTGACCTGCGCCTCCATGATCTCGTCTATGTTATTGTGCATCCCGACTCGATCTAGCCTTTAGGAGCTCGTGCTAATCGGCAAGCCTAGCACTTTCAAGATGCTCTTGCTCATGAGCGTATCTAACTTCCTTTTTTTCTGTTTTGGTCCATAGTAGAGCTGCCGCCGCATAGTTAATATGACTCATGAGAAACGCGTGGTAACACCCTAAGGAGGTTGTCCTCACGTAACCCCTATTTATGGGTAAACACCCTAGCGATTAACCTCAGCATATTCTCCGTCTTGGCAGTGACGTGGGTAATTGTTCTGGCATCACAGCCAGCAGTAATTTTTTCGGTAATGAGATTTAATTATTTGGCAATATTAATTTTTTTTTATCTCGAGAAGTCGTCCCCTATTTATAAGTAGTCAACGAAGCATCTGTAGGCATGTGTAAGCACAGTATTGACTACATGCTAAATTTTCTGCATGATGAAAAAAATCCCATGAAATATGAATGAAGTCCACGTGACTACACTCCCACCCGCATGATAGTCACTGGTCCAATGCAGTGTGTTTCGACATGACGGTGTCTCCCACGCGCTCTCGTGTACCCTCTCATCAAGATGAGAAAACCCGTAAACAGGGGTTGTGTGCTTGAGCCGACGTTTCTACAAGTGGACTTGTCTTCTTCAAGGGTTAGAGCAACCTTCAACCACTACAACAAAACACAGAGTATGAAAGGCTTAAATTACTCTTTTTAATAAATACAGACCAAGTTAAAATAGGTAAATCAAAGTATATGTATATAAAAACAGGGGAAACATCAATGCACCGGCATAACAGGTACACTCATCCTCCCAGATCACACAACAATTGTTTTAAGTTAAGTTTACTTTCCACGGGCAATCATCGAGTGGAATAGGCTGCCAAATCATGCTGTCTTATCTGAATGTGTACCTTCTTTCCTAAAAAACCTAAATGACGTCGTGTTTAAAGATGTATAGTTCATTTTATGCTTATTTTATGTGCTCCAGAGTAAAGCGCTTTGGCTATTCCTTCTCATTCATTGTTATGTATTATAGTTGTTTGGTATAGGGAGTACTTATGTTTTGTGTATGTATGTTAGTTTTTTTCACCCCTGTTATAGCCCGAATTTGGCTGACAGTATAATAAAATGAAAATAAATGAAAAATGAATGAAACATTGACGATGTTGTAAGAAATCGGGTGTTCTCATGGACCGGAACCCTGCATAGGACACTGGGGTGTGAGTGTCCTCAGTTTTCGTTCCCTCGGCATGGACCGCAACCCAGCATAGGACACTGGGGTGTGAGTGTCCTCAGTTTTCGTTCCCTTGGCATGATTTAGAGGTCTCACGTATTACTTGTTTTGCTAAATTAATCCGGAAGAAATTCAGCTGAACCCTTGCATTGTCAATCAATCTGACGGATGGCCCTTCGTGGATGGTCAACAATTGTTCCAGGCGGCTAGACTTCCTTCGTTTGTTGTGCATCCTTTGCAGTATTCTGGGCTTCATTTCGACACGCTGCGCGGAAAACTTCATGCGATCTGTCTTTGTATGTTTTGTTTCTTGGAGGCTTTTTGCATCTTTGTTTTTTCTTCTTGCACTCCTTTGCCAAATGCTGTGTCATCAACGGAAACCTGCAGCTTAATTGTGAATAAATCAAATAATAAAAAATCAAATGTTCTCTTGAACTTCATCTTTTAGGGCTCTGTGAAAAAAAAAAACAGCGACTCTACGGTGTCTGCATGCGAATTTTTTCATGTGACCAATGCGTAGCGTGATCAGCATAGAGTGAAGAAAAAGTAACAGCGGAGCAATGAACTGAGAAAAAAAATACCCCTGATGCATCTCACTGGAATCCCGGCCGGACGAAGTAACTAAATCCGTAAAGTACTACGGAGGCGTCACGCAGTCACTCCGGCCAGCCGGGGTGAAAGAATAGCGAAGAATACTCCGAAGGTGTCCACGCAAGAACTCCTGCCCGCCCCGGTGAATGAACAGCGAAAAATATTCCGGAGGCGCCATTCAATAACTACGGCTGGCAGGAGTTAAAACTTTACCCCGAAAGTCCGGAACATCAAAAACTTCCCAATGGTGGGGTCGCTAAAAAACAAGCATTCTATTCCCACCTAGGAGGTTCTCCATTTTACAGTGTTGTTAGTCATTTTTTAAAGCCCATATTGACCTCTGCGTGACTATGAGACATGAGGCAGTGGATCGACGATAAGCCGGGCCCCTAAAGTGCTATGCGCCTAAAGCAATGCCGTGAACACCCTCCTATCCCTCAGGAACTCAGGGAACACAAGCCAGCAGATATAGGTATTCAGTGACGTACTCAAGTAGTCATACTTTTTATTCGTCTCTTTCGTTAATGATTCAAAGTCGCTTAGTACGCGCCGAGGGAGTTCCTTTTTAGTGCGCATACGTGGCAGGGGCCACGTAAACACCGACCCTGTACGACACGGTCGGTGGACCTGCAGCACACGCCTTCGGTAAAACAATTAGAAGCGATAATGGACAGCCTCGGCCAAGATGCACTTCGAATGTTAGACATCAATAGAGACCAAGTTGGCGTTTTCTCTTCGTGGACGTGAACCCACATTTTGCTTTCAATAAAGTTGTTTCCTCCCTATTTCCTCCCAGCCTGTGGCTGCAGTGATAAAATGTTCAGCCCGCGCCGCATATCGATTTCGGAGAACAAATTTCGAGAATTGCTAAAGGGCCACTCAAGTCGAGGCGTTTTTTGCGCGATAAGTATCCACGCTTTCGGCGAAACACGGAAGGTCTGACTTGTGCGATACTGGCTGGTGGACGTGGGAGAGAAACAGTTGGGCTTACGCAAGAAGCATTCGTAAGTGGGCGTAAGTGTGGTAGCCACAGCAACGCGACCCAATCAAACTCGACAGAGCAGTAGCATGCGAACATGAACTATTTCGAACGTTGGGCGATCGCTTGATGTTGGTAAGAGTTTTTGAGAGAGGATCGTTGGTGGTGCATCTGAAGTAAGCGACAATCCAGAAAGCGAGTATACGAGTGGCATTTGCAGATGCGTGAGTTAGTGTTTGAGCAACTTAAAAGCCATAATGTGATAGAGCAGGTCTCTGGGTTTATCGTGTCGTACCGTTCGGCCTGGGTGTAATGACGTTAAACTGGAGCGGGAGGGTAGGACATCCGTGCAGTCATTACCTCACACGGCCTGTTGTAGAACAAAAGTTCACTTTATAATCTCAAACAGTAAAGACAAATACACTTACGTCGACGTGAGTGGTCAAAAACACGTCACTGAATAACTTCTTATTTGCAAAATTTGGGCATATATGATGCATTCCTGCTTGCACCTCTGTAAATTAAGGAACAAGCATAGTGGAAGAGGTTCCGAAGCCATCAAGCATAGACGAAATAATGTTTCACATCTTTCACAGAAGTTCTTTAACGCATAAGAGTTTTACCAATGATTTCTTTGATGATAAAGCATCAAGAAAAAGTGTATAACGTCCAAACATCGTCCAGTTTTAATAATCTTTTCTATTTTCCAGACTACTCGTGACACGGCGACAACTTCTGGTTTGCTCTACAGGCCTCGCTTGGGCACTCTTACACTTAAACAGACAACAACATACACTTTTGTTTTACTAGTATCAAAGCGATCCTTATGTCGTCGTTCATGAGGCGTCAGTTCAAGTGGTACGGCATAATCTGCAAATGTTCTGGTCTTACGATCCTGCGCAGTCCTCAGGCTTCAGGCTGCGACGACGACATCGACAGATTCTCCTGCAATAAGTTGTATGTAATCTATTCCGTCGCTTGCCTCTTGGTGTGTGCCTTCCTCGAGGTGACCTTCTTCTACCAGCTTTGGATCGCCATATTCGTGCACGATTTTGCTTTCGCCACGACGGTCAACGTACTCCTCTACGGCCTCACCGCTTTCAAGGCAGCTCTGAACGCATCTCTCCCATTCATCAAAGCGAGAAGCCTGCACCGCTTCTTTAATGAATCATCCGAGTACGAGGAGCGGGTCCATTTCGTTGCACCGACTAATCGTCGCAAGCCAACGTTTACTTCCTGCTTGATTCGGCCTTTGTTATTGGTGGCATTCAGTGCGAACGTGTGCATCTGTAGTTACCTCTCGGTCAAATTGGTAGACCAGCTCGGCTACTGTCCAGCCCTGAGCGTAACCTTGAAGATTACGGTCATCGCTGGTAACTTCCTGTTCTATGTGTACGACGCCTCCTGCTTCCTGGTCCTCAGGCCCTGCAGCGAAGTGTTCAGATCTTACATAGAGCACCAGCACAGGGTTTTACGGTCCATCGTGCGAAGGGGCGGCATTCACAATGTTGGCCCAGAAAAGCGAGGACGACTGGTCGAGAGAGTCAGGGTGAACCTCGGCATCGTATCACACCTCAAGCGAAGTCTGAACGACATCTGGGGGGCATGCTATAGCGGTCTCTGGCGGCATGGTCCTCTGTTCCTTCTGCACCAGCATCTACCTGAATTGCATCGAAGAGTTCAGGACCCTTGAGAACCTGATCGCTATTTGGTATACGGTTTTGACGAGCCTCGATTTTCTGGACATCACCATCCTCAGTCACGCGATGGTCGAAGAAGTAAGTGATCAACTACTCTTCCAAATACTTTTACGGTTGTGAGGGCCTTCAGGCACATCCAAGCTGCATTATTACTGAAAAGTTGTACATACCATTCCAATATTTCCATACGCTTCCGTAAAATTCTCGTAAAAATATTTCACAACTATGTGGAGAACATATAGACTCTACATCGATTCCGTAAGGAAACATGCGGGATTACTGGTGTGGTATACGGAACGATTCAGTTGAGATATGTCGCAGCTTTTTGCCTGGAGGACCCTTCATAAATGTGTTTGAAGATAAATAAATTCTTATTCTGATCATTCGAAGAAAATATTTTGTTCGGGTGAGAACTTCTAATCGGGGCAAAACGGACCAGCCGAAAAATAAAGTGCGTCATGCCGAGAGGTTACCCTTCTTCAGAAGTAGCCCGTAACGACATCGACATGTGCTTCGTCTTATGTGGTCGTCAGCGCCTCAACATGTGTCGGAAATTTTATATAGCAATGACCACCGTCGAGCAGACATCTGTCGAAGTGAAGTATACAGGGATGCGACGTAGTGTTTGCTTCCTATAGGAATGTTGTGCATGGTCACGCTGTGGTGTAGAGTATTAGAATTCCTCTTGCTAATATACTAAAATGGCTGACATCAGCTCAGCAACAGAAGGAGAATTGCAACAATGATAAATCGCTTAACAGGGAATGTCGCTGGCGCCAATCTTTTGACAAGAGAATTACTCTTCGTCATGGTCACAAATAACAAAGAGAAATTCCTTCGACGAAAAACGTAGGCTCCAGCGGCATTCTGTCATGTGCGCCGCAACTATCTAGCAAGAAGAAAACGAAATGGCTCTAGCGACACAAATTCCCTAGATTAAAGGAGAAAATCATCTATGGATTTTAAAAGCGGCGCAGTCAATGGTATGAAGAACGCGGAGGTCAGTGACGTAGGGACTTCTCACTCTACTGCCGACGTTTTTCCTCCATGAGAAGAAGAACCATCGAAATTATTATTAACCATCGAAACATTTCTGGGCAGTTACTGAAAACATTGTTGTTTAATATGGCGCTTTTGTGTTGGGAGACTCGCGAAAAAGTATGATTGCCGTGGAAAAATATATAGGTCAGGCAAATCTTTTGGAACGCAGCTCTTAGGCACCCGTTGCTGCGTCGAACGGCGTCGCCGTTGGCGTCAGCGTAACCGATGCACAAAAAACAAAGTACCCAATAGACATGACAAAAAATTTGGGGGACCCTTAACCTTCGTCTTTAAGAGTTGAACGCAATATCGACATCGTGTCCCTAGTGCGTACTTCAATCACTTAGTGCATACTATGTAATGGGTAGCATGCTTTAAACCACGAGCAATTATGCTCGGGAAATGTTTTCGAACTTGCTATGCACCCACTACGTGGTCTTAAGGGAATACGTGCAGTAACTTGTGTGCCCTTTGTAATGGTTGGACGGCTTTGAACCGCAATGTTGTTATGATATTCACATCTTCTGACGCCCGATGGCGATGTACGCTTGTACTACGCAATATTATTGCGATATTACATGTTGTATTGTGACGCCTGTATACAGGACGCGTGTGTTTGTAAAGCATGAAAGCTATTTTCACTACATTTCCAAGCAGAGGAAGTTATTTTATATGTAATCCCAAGCAGAAGCGTGACGGTGTGGTAGAACACCTGCTTGCCACGTTGACGGCCTGGGTTCGATCCACATTGGGACCCAGAAATTTTTATTTATTTTATTTGCGTCTTTCTCGATTTTTCGGTCACGGACAAGATGATGATTTTTCGCTCACAACCAACGACGACGACGCCGACGCCGGAATTTCTGCGAAACAAGCTCTTTAACGCTCTCGCGTTAAAATGCCCGTGATGGAATGGGATTTGAACCCGCGCCCTCTGCGTGACAGTCGAGTATTCTACCACAGAGCCACTTTGGTGCATGCATATATTCCCAGTTATTGTTCTCCGCTATCCTTAGGATTTTTTTTGTTTTTTGTTTATTGTACCTTGAACTAGCGTTTGGCTTCAGGTGCGAGAAGTGTTTGCAATATGTTATTTGTAATGTGTGAATAAATGATCATTCATTCGTTCATTCATTCATTCATTCATTAGTTCACATAACTGGAGAGCACTAACTCAGACAATGTGCTTATATGGTTTACAAAGAAGGTGTAGGCCTCAGTAGGCCTCAGTAGAAATGTGCAAGCACAAATAATGCTAATATTGTGTGCATTGCCGGTGACAAGAACGAAGGAATGCGCGTTTGTTAGCGTTGTTCCCATTTAAACTGTCCACGACTGTATATGTTCTGTCACAATGTCTTTCAATGCTCCTCTGCTTCTCTTTGAAGGTGCGCAACGTGAGACACACCCTGCAAAATGTCGCCACCTCCTCTGAAAATTCGGACTACGTCAACCAAGTACGCATTGTTTCTGCTTGCTTTCAATCCACGCTCAGCTCCGAGCAGACATTCGTTAATTTATTTATATGTATA
>JALIZH010015451.1:0-84878 GCA_030522465.1 Rhipicephalus appendiculatus | reverse complement strand
TTCGAGCAGTTTAGCGAGTGGTGTGCGCGCGTCTGTGTGTGTATGAGGCGCGTGATTTCCCATACCGCACATACATCAAACGAAAAAGCCCACGTCTGCGAAGCCGCACATGACATGCGTGTTTGTGTGTGGATACAGAAAATGGAAAAAATGACGATTTGATTTGTGATCATCGACCATTGCGACAGCCTGTTTCGTCCATCGTGAAATATGTGTTGTGAACGTGTGTCATGACGTGTGTTGATGTTCTCTGCGACTATCTCATAAAGCGTAAAAACATTCCACTACAGGCTGTGGTTCACAGCTCGAAAAAATGAGTTCATTTGTGAGCAACCCCTCTTGGAAGGGGGGGCAGTGGAAGTTTGTGTTTGGTGATTCGCCGTAGCACCAAATGATGGATCACTGAGTAGTACCAAAGCTACTCGAAATGGGGGAGGGGGTTATACTCAACCCCGAAATTTTTCGATTTTGCATGTGCATATACACACAGGCGTGCGCAGGGGTTCCCCCTTCAGGGGGGGGCGAAAGTTCGTCGCAGCGCCCCCCCCCCCCCCCCCTCCCTTTTATTTGAATGTCCGGGGCTCACTTGCGCCCCCCCCCCCCCCCCCCCCATTACGTGACTAGGGGGCGGCCGCCCTGCCCCAGCTCCCTCGTGCGCTGGGGGCGTACGAGGGGACTCATACAAACACATGCACGAACATAAATAAAGTATGATTGAAGCTCGCTCCTATCCGAAAAAAATATTTCGGACTGCACTACTAGTACCGTACTTGTGCTTTGAGCACACACCGCACATATTTATTTTTGTTCGTCTTTCGCAGGCAGTACCAAGGCACCGTCTCATATTGGTACCCTTACCGTCTGAGAGGGCCGATCAAAGCGTTCCCCCCTTGCTGCATTGGTGGCCGCTACAGGCCCAAGACATAATTGATAATTTTCTTATTTGAGCGCGTAAAAAATGAGACGTTGGGCGCTTTCCGCACCAGCCGTCTCCATGAGCATTGTTTGTAAGGAAAGGGTGAAAACTTTTTTTTAAGCATATATGCTGTACCAAAACGAAAACATCCCAATCTTATCGGAAGAGATGACCAGCCTTTTCCGTTATGCCACCGTGTCTGAGGAGAAGAAAGCAGCAGAGCAGGAGCTCGTCGGTTGATTAATGCAGACCCACCCAGGATCATCCTTAAATTTCTCTCTGAGGTGATGACAGTTGTGAAGACATTAGAAGGGCACACCCAACAGTGTATTCAATGCTCCATTCCGGCAAGCCCTCCCCCTCTGCTCTGAGAACCTGTGCAATACCATCAGAGCAAATGTGTGGGAGGAACTGCAAAACTTGCAATCCTTGTTGCATCCTCATGAAACTTCAATTGCTGATGTTCTATGCAAGCAAATCTACCAGTTGAGTATTTCTGAGCCAGCATAGCTTAGGTGATGACAGTTGTGAAGACATTAGAAGGGCACACCCAACAGTGTATTCAATGCTCCATTCCGGCAAGCCCTCTGCTCTGAGAACCTGTGCAATACCATCAGAGCAAATGTGTGGGAGGAACTGCAAAACTTGCAATCCTTGTTGCATCCTCATGAAACTTCAATTGCTGATGTTCTATGCAAGCAAATCTACCAGTTGAGTATTTCTGAGCCAGCATAGCTTTTGCCAAGAGCCATAAGCTGTAGTATTGCTGTTTACCCGGTGAAATCACTTCAAGATTACGAGTGAAAAACAGCGCTAAAAAGACGGGACAAGAAAGAACACGGGACCACGGCCTCGTGTTCTTTCATGTCCTGTCTTTTTTAGCGCTGTTTTTCACTCTTAATCATGAACCAACCAGCCCAAATGCGCACCTTACATCACTTCAAGAAGCCACACTACTACAATTTCGTCATCAGGTGCCACTAACATCCGGCCCACTTAATGGCGAGGTCTGTGCTCCAAGGAATAACAACATTCCTCAACAATTGCACCGGTTACGTTTCATCCAGAAAAACAAGCCTCTTCCGCATGGATTTTTTCTGAAGTAACAAAACATGGCACCTTCTTTGAAACGGTTACTCCTTGAAGCCTGTCGCATGTGGTACACGTATACCCCATAAAGTGGATGGGGGGGGATGACCACCGCCGTAACTCAGTGAAGATTGAAAAGCAGCTTTTTTAGAGCTTCCGACACGTTATTCAAAGGTCGCAGGTTGGTTCAGTCCCTGCCAGTGGCAAGCTGTCTTTTCGTCCACTTTACTTTCTTCACATTTATATCATCACAATGACTACAAAGAACATTTCCCATACTTTCCTTCGCATTAGTGTCTGTTCATTCTCATTAATATATTGTCTAACAAAGTAAAACGAGCCCTTAAAGTTCCTCTACTTTCATTCACTGTAAGGAAGAGTTTCATTTGTGCCGCTTGGCTGTTGTTTTTTGGCCGGTCTTTGATGCCAAATTCCACGTCAGACATCCGATCAGATATGCACTATGGCTTTACTGAAAGCTCAACGAGTAATAATGAAGGCTTGCGCTGGTGCCGCTTAGGCAAGGAGCTTTGTCAAACCAGCCTTTCTTTAATTCAACCACTAATTTTCTATAATGATGAAAGCTCAACGAGTAATAATGAAGGCTTGCGCTGGTGCCGCTTAGGCAAGGAGCTTTGTCAAACCAGCCTTTCTTTAATTCAACCACTAATTTTCTATAATGATGAGCTAGGACTGGCGTACGTATGCAGTGAGCTGTGGTGGTGTTAGCAGCTTGGTTCAGGCACGATAATGGCAGTTGAGGAAAATAGAGCACCGTATGATCCACTCTGTGGATTTTTTCAGGGTAAGATTGCAACGTTAAGTAGCTTTTATTGCATGAGGCTGAAAAAGCAGCTTTATTTCTCATTTTGAACATCTATGAAAATTTATGGGAGTGAAGTGTAGCAGGGGCATAGGCAGAATTTTTTTTTTCGGGGGGGGGGGGGGGACCTTCTTGAAATGGTCATTTCTCGCTCTGTATGCCATGGTGAAAAAAAAATTCGGGGGGGGGGCACGCGCCGGGTGTGCCACCCCCTGGCTACGCCACTGAAGTGTAGTGCCTGCCGTTACCGTAAATGTTACCCCTTTCTCTCAGCATCTAGCTACTATGGACATTTCACCTAGAGGAGTGATGTTTCGTTACCTGTGACCGAAGCCTCGCTATCAGTGAAATGTGTCAACTGGCTCGCTGTACATTGTTATTCGTTTATGCAATGATCTTCTGTTCAGCCTTCTCTTTTGGGCACTCCAGAACGGCAAGCTTACGACCGTCTGGCTCTGTTTCGTTTTCTGGCCAGCTCGAAACAGTTACATCTCAAGCTTTTCAATCTTTACATAGTTTGCAGAAGGCAGATGTACTTGTGGGGGTGCAGACATCCCTCAAATACTTTTCACCTTGCACCAGGAACCCGCTTTTTCTCTAACATAGTGGCTCAAAAGAAAGTTCCTGCTGCATACATCAGTGGAGAGAGACTTGTCACAAACCACCAAATCTTTGCGGCACATTTTCTTCTGCCATTTCGCGCGTAGTTCCCCATCAGCAGGCAATTGGCAAATCGACATGCTGGTGGCCTTTCCAGACTGCAACTTGCAAAAGGACACTTGTGTGCCCTCTGAATGCTGCAGCAGAAGCAGCAAACAAGCATGCAGTCACTTCATAAGAGTAGGCAGATTTGAAAACGAAAAGTTCCATTGTGGAAACTGACTGCCAGTTGAAAACGTGGTGCATCTTGCAACAAGCTGTGTTTACGAGTAATGGTATTAGCTTTCTTGAAGCATCTGTGTACAGCGATAAGGCCAGATTGTCTCAACATGGATGTGCTCTACCCTGCTGCTTCATACAACCTGAAGAAGTAATTAACATGAAAAATTTGTTGAACAAGTGGCAGTGGCACAACCCACTTTGACAGCTTGGCTTGCAACTTTCATGTGCAGCGCACTGTCATGATCATAGGGAAATGTGTCTATTGTACTAGAGCAAGAATTTTTGAATGCCCTTCCTTGTCACGCTGTGACAGTGCTGTGTATTCCATGAATCCAAAAGTATTATGTTAAAAGGCCATAAAGATAAAAAATGTGTCTCTCAGTTTGCCAGAGAGGGGGTTCATTTAGTAGTAACAGTAATGTTGCTCTATATTGCAAAAACTGGGCTTTTGCTTTTGTACCTCCTGCAACAAATCCAAATTCTTTTAATCTTAAGCTCGTTTCATGCTCATCAGTTGCTCAACAATATTACAAGCTAGTAGTTGTAGGGTAGCTTTTCTCACATATGTTGCCTGGCACACAGTGATATCATAACAGTTGTTCTTTTGTATCGAAGCTTTCTGTCCTACTACACAATTTTGTTGCATTACTCTATAGACACTTCTGCTGCCACAATTGGATGCACGCTTAGACAACAAATTTCTGTTGTACGACAGATTTTTGTTGCATTACTTACGGAAGACCTTCTTTATCACAATTGACTATACGCTAAGACAACAAGTCTCTGTTGTAGCACAACACATTTCTTTCGTACAACAAAAATTTATCGTACAGTATATGGACATTTCTATAGTAGCAGCCGGGTGCTTGTTGTGAAGACACATTTTTTTACAATACTATAAAGATTTATCGTAGCACTTCAACTTTCTTTTGTGGCACAACAGAAGTGTGTTGCACACACTTCTATTGTCACAATAAAAGATTGGATGCACAATTGAAAAGTGTGTTGTCTCAACAAGAATCTGTAGTAACAACAGAAAAATCCTTTTGTACAATTGAAATTTCTGTTGTGCTCAAGGCAAGTTCTGTTGTCATTTTCAACTGGGTCCTATTGCAATTAATAACGCTTTGTTCGGGGTAGCTACAGAGACACAACGGGTCTCGCGCATTTTTTTTCCTGGGGCACCCCGTGCGGTCACTATGTGTAAACATCATGGTAGAACAAAAACTATTTTAAAATTTGTCACTGTGCAGACCGGTATGGCTATCTTTCTCGAAACGTACATCAAACCTCCTGCATACATGAACTCTATATGAGACATGGGAAAGGCATTCTTCCAAATTGCAACATTAGGCGACATTCTGTTGAAACCCCACCGCCCCACTCCGACTTTCTTTACAGTACCGGCCTATGCATGCATGAAATGTAAATGACTAACGTACAAAGCGTAGATATTACGATGAGGATGCATATCAAATGTAGCAGTTTAGCGGCATAGTACGATAGAACGTCATGACGGTATGAGCACGCATTATAGTGTTGTTGACGATGCACTGTCAGGAGCAATGTGAGCTGGAACACCGAATTCATGTTTACCTAACGATTACTTGTAACGTAATAATATGAACGTGGTGTACAAAATTACAAGAGATATATTTCCACTTGAGCATATGGTGTTAAGAACACCTTTGTGCCTACCACCTGCGCTTGGCCGCTATGGCCTTTAAAATGTAATTTCAGTGTTGCATATGATATTGCTCAATACTAACTATACATGTATCTACGGCATGGTCACCGGTAAGCCAACACATGAAAACACAACCGTCGTTCGCAAAATGCGATGAAAAACTGTCACTGACCGAGTCTGATGAAATTATCTGACATTTTGAAACCGTATACGAGGTCCTTCTTCACTGAGCTGGACTGGAGTCGTCAATTATGTAGCTAGTAGGTAATGCAACGAGCGTGCGTAAATGGCCGGCATAGTTCCTGTTGTCCTATTCATTGGAGCCGGTGGGATGACACATTCTTTTTCTTGGCGATGATACTAGCCTTATCCCACTCAATGGTGTGATTATGGTCATGCGCATGCTCAGCAATGGCGTTCGTCGTGTGATTGTTATTAGTCACGCCACGTTGGTGCTTCCTGAGCCGTCGGGAGAACATTCCTGTTTCACCAATATACACTTAACAATCAGAGCACGGTATCTTATACACTACACCTGGAACGATTCACTTGGCAGCCTGTCTTTTACGTTCACGAGCTGGTTCTAGAGCTTGCTGGTCAAGACATGCGCAATGCGCAAATGCTATCTTGAAAATACGCGTGAAAGCGGCTCGCTGATTCCTTCGACGTAAGGAATCAGCGAACCGTCAGCGAACCGTCGGCTCCTAGAGGTATGGCTGCATGTGCACAAGTTGTCACGCTGCTCTGTGAGCTTGATAGTAGCATCCGCTTTCCAGCTTTAGAGATAAAACAATCAGGATAGCCATTAACAATCAGGATAGCCATTGCGGCTTAGCTCCCGGTGGATCGTCCGTTGTTCCTTCTTTAGTGCATCGCGATCTCAGCTTACCCGTACAGCCCGTGTTACCAAGGATGACACTGCAGATGTCTTGTGGCTGATGGGATGATGTGAATTAAAATTGAGATAACGACCTGAGTGCGTGGGCTTCCTGTATACTTAGAAGGCAAGGGAGCCCCCATCCCGGCACGCCTTAACATCCAAAAAAGGCAGCATGTTGTCCTTCTCGTGTGCAACGGTAAACTGTAAGTTCGCATTCTGGGCGTTCAGGCAGTGCAAGGAGTGTTAAATGTCTCGCTTCTTCAAAATGCAGAAGCAGCCATCGACGTACCGGTTAAACACTTTGGGTGCTGGAGTGAACATTGCCAGAACTTTCCCTCCAAGGCTGTCATTACTAGATTAGCTGTAGTGACTGATATTGACGCTCCCATCGCCGTACCATGCGTTTGCTGGTAAATGCCACCATACGAAAAATATGTGTTGCTGAGACAAAACCGCAGCCACTCGCTAAGTTCGAAGACATCAAAGGGGCTGCGACCAGGAGGACCACTGTCTGCTTTTAGGGCTTATTCGCACATGGTTACAGCCAAGTCTACTGGGACACCTGTAAAGTGTGACGTGACGTCGAACGAGACCACAGTGTCGTCTTCACTCAGTGTGACGTCATTTACCTTGAAAACAAGATACGATTTGGCACTGCTCACGTCCCGACTAGCAAGCTCCGGAAGCAGCTCATGAATGTAAAAGACAGGCTGTCATGTGAATCACTCCCAGGTGTAGTATATAAGATACTGAGCTCTGATTGCTGTCAAGTGAATATTGTCGAAACTGGAAAGTTAACCCGACACCTCAAGGAGCACCAACGTGACATGACTCATGACGAACAGTCACATGACGAACGCCATTGCTGAGCGTGCGCAATATTATAATTACACCATTCTGGGATAATGCTACTATTGTCCCCAAGGAAAAGAACGTGTCATCCCGTCGGCTCGTAGAATAAGACAACAGGAACTATGCCTGCCATTTACGCGCGCTCATTGCGTCACCTACTGGCTACATAATTGCCGACTACCACTACAGCTCAGTGAACAAGGAACCCGTATGCGGTTCCAAAACACCAGATAATTTCTTCAGACCACACTTTTGTCGAACTCTTGACTATGACTAGGTAAAATGCAACAGCTGCAGTTAGTGTCATCAAATGGTGATACAAGCCTGTCGTATACCACCTACGGTGAGAGCAACGTGCACGCTCTCACCAAAGGTAACACTCAATGTGTACCTTATTTTACTAAATGACAACTACTCACTTTCGTGACCACTTTAAATCTCAGAATCTCACTTTGTGCTCATTGGCAGTGTCGAAGGACATTGGTTGCAAGTGAATTTGCAAATTGGATAGACTGCTCCTAGACTACATGTAGGAAACAGTCATACCTTTCTATTTAACTGATGCCATAGGGTATGCTAGCAATAAAAAAGAAAAGAAAATGAAGCTTTGGGCCTGCTCATCCAGTCCAACAGTCGTGCACGGAAACACTAGACAGATGGAAATCGTAGAGAGACTGTTGCAGCTAAACAGAGAAGTTCATGATTGAATTATGCAGGAATATGTCATATCTTGACTAAGAAGTGCTGGCTTGGCGCGAGCAGAAAACTAAAGAGTGAGACCTGTGCGCTCGTCGTGGCAATTGCTGCGGCATCACCATGAGCACTACCCACGAGCGCTCGCACATGTTGGTGGAGCTCATCCGCCAGAAAGTAGAAGTAGAAGTTGAAGTTTATTCATCTTTGTAAACATACATCAGTTATCCAGTGGTTGAATAGGAAGGGGTGGTGAAAAGGCAACAGAATGCCTGACAGCGCACCAACCCCCGCCTAGACCACAATAATGCACAACATGCAGCACGCACATCAATATAAAGCATAAATACATAAATTCAATGCAGCGGAAATACAATCAGTACTGATATACAGCGATAAAAAGAACAAAAGAGCTGGAAAGAACAACAAAAAAATAAATAATTAGGCACCTATAAACGCACTATTTACATACAAAAAAAGCTCTTTAATAACAAAACCGCAGTTATTAATAGCAGTGAACAAGATCATATCTCGCTTGAAAGAATTCAAAACACAGTGCATATATGAAAAGTACATGAGATGCGCAAATGTTACGCAGAAGAAGAAAAGAAGAAAAAAAGGCGTATCATGTTTGAAGCGCGAGTAAACAAGCGTGGATCTTTTTCTTGAAAATTGCTAATGACTTACTTTCATTCACTATGCTGATGGCCATGCTGTTTGAATTCAGAAACGAAGGAAAAAGGTGTGCTAGTTTTTGTCTACCGTAGTTGGTGGTTTTTCTAAAGCTATAAGTTTGTGGTTTCCGGGAGTAAGCATCTGTAAATGCATCAGCGTTCGATTTAATTTGATCGTAGATGACTGTCGCCAACTTTTTATGAAAGATATTTTCAAATGTTAGGATTCTATGCTTATGAAAAAGTGGGGCAGAAGGCGTTCGACGCGGAACATGTTCAATTATACGCACCATTTTTTTTTGCAGTTTGTGAATACTAATTTTATTTGTTTTTGTTGTCGAGCACCAGATTAATACACAGTAATATATGCGCGAATAAACTAAAGTGTAGTAAAGCTGCTTTGTTACCCAAAGGGGTAGTAAGCATCTGATTTTGCCAATTACACCAATGGACTGTGATACCTGGGTACGAAGTTTATCTATGTGGCTGGACCAGTTCAACGTTTCGTGGAAAATGACGCCGAGCAACTTTTGAGTCGGAACTCGCTCAATCAAACTCCTCTAAATGTGAGCTGCGTATTATGAAGAATAGAACGGTTTCGAGGTTGAAAAATTATTTATTTTGTTTTCTTAATATTCAATTCTAATTGATTTGTTTTCAACCATACAGACAAATTGTTAAGCCAAAGGTTTGCTTGTTTTTCTAGACTACACATATCTTGACCGGAAAAAATACGTTAGTGTCGTCTGCATATAATACTATATGTGGTGTTAGAGGCACGTTTACAATATCATTTATGTAGAATAGAAACAGAAGTGGCCCGAGTATGGAACCCTGTGGTACGCCGTAATTTATCTTGCCCATTTGGGACTTTGAGTGCTTTATATCAGTATACTGAAACCGATTAGTCAGGTAGCTTCTTATTAAATTAAGAGATGAGCCTCTTATTCCGTATTCATTAAGCTTTTGTAGAAGAATGTCATGCTTAATGGAATCAAACGCTTTCTTGAAATCAAGAAATATTCCGATTGTGTGGCATTTTTGCTCAAAATTATCGATTATTTTATCTTTGACAGATAATAGGGCTTTTTCAGTACATTTGTTCTTCTGAAACCCGTATTGATGTTCTGTTATAATTTTTTTTGAGCTACAGAAGTTTGAAAATCGTACACGAATGACACGTTCTATAATTTTCGAGAATATGGGCAGAACAGAAATGGGTCTGTAATTACTCATGTCATTTTCTTCACCACCTTTGTGAATAACAGATACTTTGGCCACTTTTAGTTTGTCCGGGAACGTCCCAGTGTTCAAGATGAGGTTGCAGATATAGGCAAAGGGTGCGCTGATATGCTCTGAAACTGCTTTTAAAGGTTCAGCCTTCAAATCGTCAAAGCCAACAGCAGAATTATTATTTAAATTCTTTATCAGCAAGGCTACTTCCGTTTCATCCGTGGGAGTTAGGAAAATAGATTCCGGGATGCATGCTGTAATATAAGATTTATAAGACTGATCGGAACCAATTGAAGTATCGGGAGCCCCCGATCTCAAAAAAAATGATCATTGAACATATTGGCAAGTAAAGTACCGGAACAAGATCTGCCCTCTATTTGAAGCTCAGAAATGGTCTTCGTATTCTTGTTTTGCAAAAGATCGTTGACAGTGTTCCAAACGGCTTTCTTATTACTCAGTATATTTGTAAACTTATTCTCGTAGTAGCGAATTCGCGCCTTTTTAATATCAGACGCTAGCTTATTTCTGACCTGCTTAAACTCCACCAAGTACTCTAAGCGTTTAGATTTTATGAATTCAGTGAATAACTTATCTCTTGCTTTCATCCTTTTTAGAAGTGTAGCACCAATCCATGGTTTTCTCGCCTTCTTAGTTTTTTTATATGTCGCGATCGGAAAGGCTAAGTAGCAAAGCTCTGTTAACCTTGTTATGAATAGGTCGTAGGCATTAACAGGGTCAGTGTTATTGAAAATACGACTCCAGTTCGTTTCTGCAACAACTCTCTGGAAAGCCTTAATGTTTTCTTGGTTAATTTTCCGATAATGCGTAGGAGTTACTGGCCTTCGTTGTTTTACCGCCCAGGTAAAAAATGCAAAGATCGGTAGGTGATCGCTCACACCGGGTGTGAGAACCCCCTGCACGTATTTCATTTTTACAGTTCGTGAAGCATAAATCTAGCGCAGTCTCAGTCACTTGTGTAATCCTGGTAGCTACATGAATTGTGTTTTCATAACCGAAAGAAAGCATTCGGTCAAGAAAGTTTTGTTTGTTGCTGTGTGAAGACAGCATATCTATGTTAAAATCTCCTGTAATAATTACGCGGGCGCCATTTTGTTCACAGTAGTCAAGCATTTCATCTATGTAGTTTAGGAAATTTGACATATTTCCTGAAGGGGGCCTATATATAGCAGCTACTAAAAGGCTTTGACATTTTACCATGACAGATTCAAAATGTGTCGATATTACAGTGTATTCTCTGACAATATTGTATTGCACACTCTCATGAACATAAATCGATACGCCACCGCCCCGCTTACTTTCTCTACATATTGATGCACAACTGTAGTTGGTAAATTGCACGGTGTCATGGTTATCAGTAGACCACGTTTCTGTGAAAGCTAAGAAGTCAAATGGGTGATTCAAGTTGTTCAAAAGGAAGTGAACAGATTCCTTTTTTATTTTGAAGGCTCTGCGCATTAAGGTGAATCAGTAATAACTTTTTTTTTGTTCTGTAAAGCAACTTTTTGGAAGGCCTCAGCGTCATAGTAGTTGGTTGCCATCTTCGCGAAAAAAAGATCAGTCAACTCTTGTGATCAGCTATCTTTCAATTCATCGTATTTTTTCAAGGTCTTGGACAGTTGCAATTCTAAGCACCCTATCACTCGGGCTGCGGCGCACGAAAAGTCTGCCGTTCTTATTCCATGCGAAATTGTAATTGTTTTCAAAAGCTTTAGTTTTCATTTGCCAGAAGAGCTTCTTATTGTATGCCGTGAGGTTTTCACTGAAGAATATAGCTGACTTTGCTTTCTTTAGTTCCCCTTTCTTTGCAAGCCATTTTTCTTTAGTTTGGCGAGATGAAAATCGCACCATCACAGTATTGGGCTTATCTCCATTTTTCTCGTTTCTTGACGCTAGTCGGTGGGCGGCTTCAGTGTCAGGCTCGGAAAGTTGTGGAAGCTTTAGATCAGTTGCCAGTTGGTCGAGCTTCGCCAGAAGGTTTTCGTTTTCGTGATAGCTTAAGCCATTTACTTCGAGGTTTAGACGCCTGCTGTACTGGTCTATTTCGTTCAGCTCACGCTGCAGTTTTTCCACGTCCTTTTCCTTATCTTTTGCTTCAAGCTTCAGAACCCGCTTTCTGAGATCTGAGATGTCTGCCGATTGTATTTTCATCTGCGCAAGAACTTCATCGTACTTACAGGACATAACTTTCATCTATTCTTCAATACTATCGACAGTCGATTATGTGTACTTGCCTACGGCACTACTCCACAGACCCTACTGAATAAAAAAATGAGGAAGCCGACCACAAGATGGCGAACTATGTAGTGATGTTTCAGCACGCAAAACGAGAGCCTCATTGTAAACAAGGCTCCCATTCTGGGTGCCAATAGTCAATACAAACTTCCACATCTTGTGGTCGACGTCCTTGTCTTTTTATTAAATGATTCTTTCCAACCAAATCGGTGCCGGTCAAAGCCTTGATTTCATCCACGGACCCTATATACAGCTTGTGCCTTGTGTAGTAGAGCGACACCTTACATGCACGTTTGACCGCCCATTTGACCGCGTTGGTGTTCACCTCTACGGCCCCCTTCCGAACAGTGGTTCAGAAAACCGGCGGATTACTCTCAGCGTCAATCACCTGACACGCTACGCTGAGACAGCAGCTCTCCCGGCAGTGACCGCCCGCAAAGTTGCTCTTTTCATTCTTCGCAACTTCGTTCTACGCCAAGGTGCTCCGCGGGAACTACTCAGTGATAGGGGTCGTGTTTCTGTTGGATGCCATCCAAACCCTCCTCGCTGAATGCAACATCATTCACCGGAAATCGACCGCCTACCATCCGCAGACAAATGGTCTAACCGAGTGGTTAAACCGCACATTCGGTGACACGTTAAGGATGTATACTTCTTCCGACCACCACACCTACACCGCACTGCCTTTTGTTACCTTTGCATACAACACTGCGGTGCAAGCGACTGCCAGCTTTCCCCCCCTTCTTTGTACGGCCGCGAGCCTTCCCACCCACTGGACACCATACTCATGTAACGACTTGAAAACTCCGAGTGTACTCAAATTTCTGAAGTCGCCCGAAACACCAAAGACTGCCGTCATTTGGCTTGTTCCCTGACTAGCGAAGCTCAAGGTCGACAAAAGACACTGCATGACGACATTCATCACCCAGCTCCCACGTTTGCTGTTGGCTCACTTGTTTGGCTATGGGTACCGCCCCAAGTCCCTGGCCTCTCTTCTAAACTTCTGGAATCGTACCACGGTCCGCACCGTATCATTGGTGCCACCTTGCCAGTGAACAACATTGTCGAGCTCCTCAAACAATCCACCGTCAAGGAAGTGAGACCGTACATGTCGACCGTCTAAAGTCATAGTACGACTCCGTCATTCTACCTGCTCCCCGAGTCGCCAGGATGGCTACGCTTCACTCCAGGGGTATTGTAGTGGAGCAGATCTACCAAAGGGCACAACAGGGACGACAAAGGGGACGACTGTGAAAGAGGGCGAGAACAGGACTGGTGCTGTGATTGTGCGAGAGCTTGTGCCATCTTTGCCAGCCTTGAACTGCTTTATCATGCGGTCCTTATTCATTACGACCTTATAGCATATATAAACCTCATCACACGCGTAACTTTACTCAAAACTTTACAAATGAAAGGCACTCAATAATTATGCTTAGCTACTCAAGGTCCTAATTATTGCCTGGAGATAAAGCATGATTCCGGAGTTGTAGAGCACTTTGAGATACCATTAAGTGATTTACTTTCTGGATAATACTTCACAGATCCATTTTAGTGTAGAGCAAAAAAAAATACATGCCATGAAATGTGAGAAGAAAACAAAGCCACGTGACAGAGAACTTGCACACTGCTATCATGCCGCTCTTTCAGAGCACATCTGTGAAAGTATATTATGTATAAAGTATATCGTACATCTATGCATGATATACTGCGAATCGTAAGCAGTGCAGAATAAGTCACAATCAGGGTTACAACCACACAAGGCCTAGGCGGTTCTGCGGTAAGTGGCTATTCAATAGTCTGCTTAATTGCAACAACTTGTCTAGAAGCATGTCTATATAGATTACGTGCTATGCGACGCCATCAGGCAAAAAAAAAGGGGGGGGGGGGATGTTCCGCATTTGCCACCACAGCTACGAGCAGCGCTAGCACTCCCTGGTTTTAATGCACAGATATACCCCGTGAAGTGGACGGTGGCACAACTGCAACCATAGCTCAATTGCTAGAGCATCATTCGCATTATTAGAAGGTTGCAGGTTCGGTCCCTGCCAGCGGCAAGCTGTCTTTTTGTCCACTTTAATTTTTTTCACATTTATGTCATAATTACTAGGAAAAACGTCCCCTATACTTTTCATGGCTTGATTGTCTGTAGGTTCTCATTAAGGTTGTGTCTAGCAAAGCAAACAAAAAATGGGCCCTTAAAATTCCCCTTCTATCGTTCAGCAACAAGCAAGAGAATTTACATATAATATGACACAAAAGGAAGCCAGAAAGAAAGCAACCTACCTACGCTACCACTGGTACACATTATACAAATGGTCATCAAATACTACACACCTCCAATCTCCATGGTGAAGCCTCGAGTGATGGTAACTGTTCACCCCAGAATGAAAGGCTCAAAGAGGCCACGTCATCCAGAAGCGCCTCCTCTGTCCTCTCCTTTTCAATAGAGTGGCAAGCCGCCTGCATGGCTATTCAGGAAATGGCGTAGCTCATCTCTGGCACAGTTTTTACAGACCAACCTAAGCAATTTATTAGGCTTTTCTTATCCATATCTGCTAACCATCCGACACTACCAAGGTTTTAAAACACTAAAAAAGACACTTGAGCTTCACCTTAAAGTCTAGGACGCCATAGCATAGTCGGGCTGCATTTGAATAGCCCTCTGTTCCCAAGCCAGGGTTTGCTTTTCGGTGGAAACCTCAACCATGCCACTTTTAAAAAAAATTGGCAGTGGCTTAACTCAGTCATGCCTGGGTGAGCGTAGCGAGAGGTACAGTTAATCTTATTGCAGAGATTTAGTTGAGTGTCCGCAACAGCTTAGCATAAGCACAACTAAATCTCTGTACGGTTACGCTTCTCGAAGCATGCGGCTCATTCTTCCTTTGTCTCCTCGGCTCGCTGCCTCCTCTTGGTTTCTTTTGAACGATGAAGCCTGGCGTCTTTCAGACTCTCTGACTGACTTTCCATGTCGGCCGACAAATCCCACCAAGCTGCCCCTTCTATATATACATTGCAATGCCAGCTCCTCCTTTGTCAAGTTAGAACAGAGTGACTGAACGCGGACAGAGTAGAACATGCACGCGCGCACACACACACACACACACACACACACACACACACACACACACACACACACACACACACGCGCGCGCGCGCGCACACACACACACACACACACACACAGAGAGAGAGAGAGAGAGAGAACGCTGACTTTCAACTGGAAACGCGGTTGCAACACGGTTTCACTGGCTCCTCCTCGGACGTCATGCCAGATGACGCGGCGAGCGGTGAGACCACCGGCCACAGTGAAACAGCGAGAATATGACCAATGTAGCTCTCTATACAAAACTCTGAAATTAATATGCTTAGTCAAATGGGAGTACTTTTAAGAATCATTAAGCACAGCAATGATTATAGCCTCGAAGTGGCATGGCAGCGGATGTGAGAGCCCTAAAATCTTTTTTCTCGACTCGCATGCGCTGCTGCGGACTGTGATCATAATATTTGAGAAAATTCGGCAATGGGGATATCATCTGAAGATGAGGCGTTCATGCACAGTGGCATAAGGAGCACATGGACAAGGATCATGCTAAGACACGGGACAGCATGCACACTGGAGCTTGCAACACTTCACTAGAAGACGAGAACTGCTAATGAACAAATGCTTAACGATTTGTATTCACACGGAGCGAAATAATGTATGAGCGGTACCAGTTTTCCTTAGTGTTGCCTTTCTTGGCTGGTGCCACCCACATGGGTCGAGATACAGAAGGCATCACTCCATGTTTCCCATTCAAGGCTCACACATGTGACTGATTTTGAAGAAAAGCGAGCCTGTTGTTCAGGACATGAAAGGTATCAAGTAGTAAAGGTGGACACCATACATTATGAGACTGGCAGGCGTGTGCCAAACTGGATTCTAGCGCCCACTGAAAAAGAGGGTGCCTAGCGGCAAGACATCATTGCGCTAGCACGTACCTTCATGCTCATGTGTTTGCGTGTCTTCTTAAACTTATGTGCAAAGTGTTTGTCCTTAATTAAAAGCTTAGGAGGCTTGGAAACTGCTTGTAGTAATACAAGAAGTAAGGTCGTACTGTAACATTCATGAAAACACACTGTATGATTACAATGGCAAAATATTCGGTGCAGCAATCTACCAAACACACAGCAAGCACTGACTAGATGGCAAGCAGCAGCTGAAGACATGGCGTGCATTGATGCATATTTAGGAGCATTTGCCATTCCTATCAGTAAAGGAGTGCTGCGGTTTCCATTGTGCAGCGAGAAACTATTGAGCTAGAGTACAGTATTCCAGGTGGTACACATAAAACGAGTTATGTGAGAACCAAAGACGCTAGGGCCTTGTACTTAAAAATCTTTTTGAAGCAAACAAATGCAGCAGTGTTCCAAATACCTCAGTTTTTGTTGCAACTTGTTGACTCCTTTTTCTTGATTTCCCGTTGCGCATGCACTCTGCGTTGACATGGAGGTTGACAGCATGCCGTAATCCCATTTGGTCAGCACGGTACATTTGAAACAAGAGAGACGCTGACCAGTCCAAACAAACGTGTCACATTTCTGCTTCCAGCATGCAAGTCTTGCTCACATTGAATGCGTCACCAGAAGTGGCTCGTTTCAATGGGCTTGAGTAATCGCTTCAAAGACTAAGCACAGATCAGCTTTAGATTTTTTTTATTATTAACTGTGTTACAAGTGGTCTGTATGATAAATGATTCCAGATGTAGCCGAGATGCTGTCATTTTTTTTCTGTTGCAATGATTCTTGCGTTGTCCCAATCAATCTTGTTCTTCATGATGTCGTGTTCCGCTAAAATATTGTTGCTGACACTCTCAGTCTTTAGATCAGGGGCATGCCGCAGCAGACGCTTCTTGTAGTTTCCCGACTCCCAAATATAAATAACTTTGCAGTCTGCGCAAGGTATCTGGTAAACAAACCAGGGAAGTGCTCCCTGGGCAGGTGATCCTTCGCTCTCACAGGTTGGTGGCACATCTTTTTGGGTGGAATGTGTGCCACATGCACATCGTACTCAGATAGGACACGTGCCAAACATTCGCTTGTTCTAATATACGGTACAGGGACTCGCTTCATAGAGGCCAGAAGCAGGCATGTCAAGGTTCCCCATCATAACAGTTAACATTCCATTGCGTTGATAAAGTAGAAAAAAAACCAAGTTGGGCTAGTTGTTTGACCTTCATTTCATAATGGTTTAACTGTGCTAAGACAAGGACAAGGCACGTGCTGTATTTTTCTTTCTCTGGTGTTCTTGTCTTATCGCAGTTAAACCTCTACAGCTGATAAAGTGCTCAGAGTATCCGCAGTTATAGAAGTCGTCCCATGTCTTTGCCGTGTTCACATCGTGTGCCTGAGCAATTTTTTGGCACATTGCAGTAGCATGCTGTCAACAGCCCTGTCGTGGGCGGCGCAGTGCACAGAGGTGAAATTAAGATGTTGTGACGGGGACGCCTTGACGCACCTCCTTCCCGCCATCCCCCCCCCCCCTGCTTCTACGAAGCGAGCCCCTGTACAGTCTATTCCTGAAACAATGTAATGTATGACACGTGTCCTACGTCAGTATGACATACACGTGGCACGCAGTCTACCCAAAAAGGCGTGCCATCAAGATATGAGAGTGAAGGACTGCCTGCCGAAGGAGGGTTTCCCCAGTGTTGTTTACAAGATGCCTTGCACAGAGTGCAAGGGTGTTTACGCCGGTCAGTCAGGAAACTGCAAGAAACGTCTACAACAGCTTGTCCATGGCATAAAAATAAGAGCATCAGCAACAACAATTTAGCTGAACATGCCGTCATGAATGACTGCAATATTGATTCAGACAACGCAAAAATCATTGCAACCGAGAAAATGAAAGTGTCTTAGCAACATCTGGAATTGCTTATCAAACAGACCACTATTAACAAAGTTAATCATAACGTTGGAAGTCTAAACCTAATCTATACAGTGATTACTCAAGCCCATTTAAATGAAACACTTTTCCTGATGTATTGATTGTGAGCAAGGCTTCCATGCTGAAAGTCAAATCATCATAAATGTTGGTTTGGACTGGTCGGGGTCGCTTTTTTTGCTTCGTATGTGTTGACATGTTGGCGCATTTATTCTTTGGGCTGTGAATAAAAGTGACACGTTGTCACAACAAGCCAATGCACTCACACAAAACTATGTAAACATGCAATGGGAATCGTGCACTTTATCACAATTGTGAAAGAAAAGTAAACAATTTTGTTTGTGCACTTATCGTTCCAACTACCAGTAGAGGAAAATTACAATTAAGGGCCTTGAAACACTGAGCAAGGCCCCACAGCAATACAACCAACAACATGCAGAATACACGAATTCAACAGCAAGGCCTTTGGTTAATAAAGATAAGACTAATGCCATGGTGACAAAGATTTCGCTAAAGAACTCTTTAAGCTGGTAAGCTTCGTAGTCGCACGCTTGTTTTGAACTCTTCCTGAAGCATGAGCACTATGGTGCAGCGCATTAGAGAACATCAGTCGCTCGCACCTGTCGTGATCAATCCATTTCGAACATAACGAGTGACCAAGAACTGCGGTATTAGACAATTCACCTATATACTATCACACATTCACCACGTGGATTAATAAAATCTTTGGGAATCATGGTGCACACTGCGCAGATTATAGCATTCACTGATGCACTCTATCGCGGAGATGGCAGCTCGGCGTAAGCACATACTGTTGAATAATAAGCAGGTTACATGCAGCTAGCGGTCGGCCAGCGCTGGGGCATGCCATAGTTGATTAAACATGGCGTGGTTCAGCACGTCGCAAGTACAATGGGGGAAACAAATCTCTTCTTGGACTACGCTAGCCAGAGAAGAGATTTTAAACATGCGCACAGAATACGCGACCCACGTAATGAAGAATTTTACTTCACCTGTCATATGCAGAAGTGCGGTGTCGTAGTAGCCGCCTTTGGCCTTCTCATTGTTGCTCCCATAAAGCACTGTAGACATCCCCAGGGGTGAAGTCGTCAACGTCCTTGCGACTAAACCACCGCACTAAGGTGGCCACCATAACCACACACTCTCTGTACCTATAGCCTTCTCGATCTTGTCAAATTGGTATCTCATGTAGACGAAGAAAGGCATCTCAGTAACTGCTGACAAGCGCGCGATCGTTCACGTACACAAGATCCGCTATGAGAAGAAAAAAAACAACGTCAGTGTTGCTAACAGAGCCGTAAAAATGAGTGTTTTACCGCTAACTAAGTGTATGCTGGCTGTGTACTGACATTATATTTTCTTGACTGATTAACTTTGTTGTTTCAGTTGAAAGTTCTTGAGCTCTAAATCATAAATCAAGCAGTGACAAACATGAAAGCGCTGCTAATAATTTATTATATTGTCACAGCTTGATCAGTTACGGTTTCGAATGACACCAAAGCTAGCTATTTTATCAACCGAGCGCTAACGATTCTCACTATTTTTTTCTGTGTTTATGGCTCTAGAGCGTTCTCAACGTAATAAATCAATAGTCGGAAATACCCCCGCCGGTGCCTCATTCCTCTACGATGTAATGCAACGATGTATCGGGTCATTCGAGTACAGCTTCAGCCTTCTGCTTAACTGTTGTCTAAAAAAATAGCGGTTCTGTCGAAGCAGTCAGGTTAGTAGTCACACAATTAAAAAAAAAAAGCAAGAGCACTGAAAAAAAAGAACCAGCGAGATTCGAACTCGCGACGTCGTGAACCGCCTCCACGTTCCGTGCAGAGGTCTAACACACTACGCCACTAAAGCAATCGGCTGCAGATTGATTAACAACCGGATTTGTATGATATCGTATATACGTTGCGTGCTCTTTGTGTGTTAATCGTACTTCCGTCAGTACAGAAGTGACCGCCCCGGGGTCCGGGCCCGCACCCGTCCAGGTGTTGGCAGTGTTGGCCCGTCACGGTAGTCGGTTCCGCCAGTTCCACCTCCGAACTGGCGTTATCGGTTCTGTTTGGAACCGACTCAACATCGAAGTTCCTCTACAGACTGTGTGGAGCCAGAACAAGAATCGTCTGCTACTTTAGATGCTTCTCAGGTAAGTTCTATTTTAAAATGGCTCTCGGCACCCGGCATTATCAATGTCAATTCGCACACGGAGCCGTTACGTTCGCGCTCATGTGAGGCAACAGCTTCTTTCGTCGTAAATGACAGCTTTCCTCCTCGGGGCGATGCAGTCAGCTGTTTCACATCTATGTATCAGCTGGGCGCGCGGTGCGAGCGTTTTGTCCAGAATTTCGATCCCGCAAATGCGGGAGGAAGGGGTGAGTAGTAGTAGTGTTAATTATGGTAATAAAGCCTAAGTCTCCAGCCCAATAGGGAGGACGGCGCTGCGTCAAGGGGGGCGGGGGCACCGAAAGAACACGGGGTCGGTGCCTGTATGTTAAAGAGAGGAAGTGTTTGGGTAGTGTGAATTTTTTTTTTTGGGGGGGGGGGGGGGCTGTCAGTACGCATACCGCGAGGGAGGGGCGAGAGGGAGAGAGTACTTGCTTGCCCTTGAATTTCGGCTCTTACTACGGGGGGACTGACCACGAAACTGGCGGTTAATATATGAGGGGCAATATCTAGGATTTAATGCCTGCGCAGTACCGCTGCCGCCCGTTCCCTTCAACTCTTGTCCAAGTGGGCTTGCGAGGAAGTTCGTTTGCTTTTTTTTTTTAAATGCGAATGCATTTCTTAGTCGGGCTATGTCAGGCATCCGGCGTCGTGCGGCGTTGGCGTTGTCCGCGGCGGTCTCCGCGCGCCGGCAGGTGTTATCTCTCCGCTCTCACTCCCTCTCCCATAGTAGAGTGTACTAGAACAGGGGAGTGCTCGGAACGGCCGCATCAACAATGTACAGAAAGTGAAGCCCTAAGAGGGTCAATCCGCTTGCGGCGCTGCGATCGGTAGTCTGCAATGTGTCGTCGTTTTAAGAGTTGCGCGCGGCTCCACCAAAGTGGCGCAGAGGTAGAATACCCGCTTCCCACTCGAAAGGCCCGGGTTCGAATCGCGGCTGTAGATGTTGAGATTTTTTTCTTTAGTGTAACTTCTTATAGCTGTATTGTTTTCCCTTGTTTCTTAAATCTCGCTTCAATTGGTACGCATTGACACTTGAAATGTGAAGTAAAATACAATAAATTTGACAGTGAACGTAATTATTTGCAGCGCCGCCGCACGGCATTCAACAAAGACGTAAAGTATGGCTCTGAGATCTTTGCGAATACGAGAAGTCCCGGAGGTCATACTTTACGTATTTGTTGAATGCCGTGCGGCGGCGCTGCAAATAAATACGCTCACCGTCAAAGATCTTGTATCCTAATTGACATTTCAGTTACTTTCTGTGGCAATACGTAACAATTGCACCTAGTTTTAAGAAACAAGACAAAACAATACAGCTATAAGAAGTTAAATAAGAAGAATGAGAACTCAACATCTACAGCTGCGATTCGAACCCGGGTCTTTTGAGTGGGAAGCGGACATTCTACCTCGGCACCACTTTGGTGGAGCCGCGCGCAAGTCTTAAATCGACGACACATTGCAGACTACCGATCGCAGTGCCGCAGCGGATTGACCCTGTTACGGCTTCACTTTTTTGAAGCTCGTTCCGGGCACTCCCCTGTTCTAGTACACTCTACCCATAGCAACAGCTGCGGGCGCGCGCGCTTAACTTCGCCCCTAGCAACCGGTGCATGTGGTGCGAGAGAGTGTAGGAGAGGGTAGGTGCAGTGCTTCGCCGCTCATTCTCTCGCCGTTCGCTCTCTCTCCTCCCTGCGCCCCACTCTCCCGTCCGCTCGCGCCTCACTCTCGACCGTTCGGTGGCTGGGCGCCTCTCAAGGCGATGGCAGAAGTCGGTGCCAGCGCAAGAAATGCATTCGCATTTCCTCACAATTCCTTTCGGCGAGGTGGGGGCATTTTTTTTCGTCGTCTGCTAACTCGCACAAGTGTTGCCACATCTAGGACATTTTTGTTTCCACTTGGCTTGCTTATAATATGAAGATTTAAACCACGGATTTTGTTCCTATTTTCGTACCTTATTTTTCCTTCCTTTCTGCCGACGAAGAATGAAGCAATAATCACCTGGCACGCAACTGCAACCACCTGACAGGCAATTGTACGGTGTTGATAGAGGTAATTGTAATGTTTCGGTGGTCATCGACTGGATGGCCTTTCAAAAGTGCCCATTTGACTCCGGTATCATTTATTAGTAGCAAATCTAAGACACCAGGTTTGCGAGGAATGTTCCATGCACTTGCAATGAGGGACACATTTCAACAAAGAAAATGAGTTATTGGCTGTGTTCATACAAACATTTACACATTAGTGCAATGGAGAGGCTTCTGAAACAGCATTGCACCTACATTGAGCAAATGTCCCTGATTTAATGAAATGAATGTAGTAATGCTCAGTAGTGCAAGCTGTGACGGGAACAATGATTCCTGGCCTGTATTATTTCCGTTTAAGCTACTGTGTACTTTTCACGTGTAAAAAACTATCCCAATAAAAAATTCTTTCAAGGAATAATAAAGAGCTCTGCTGTGATGTTAACTCTTTCATTTGGTATTGCTTGCTATTCAAAATTATGAGCTTCTGTCAAAAGGACGATGATAGTCAGAGTAAATTGGTGTAGATAAGATTTATTAATACGCTTTTCTTGCCAGAACCATGAATCATTTGTTCTCATGACTTGTTCGGTATTACAGCATCTGTGATCTCTTTGCGCTCGCATCACTTTGCTGTAATCATTGTCAATTTCACATCTGCTAGCTGCCATGCTGCGAGTGCTTGAAGCCCAAATATATAGAGCTATTTTGCAATCAAAAGTGACACGCAACGAAATAGATTGTCAAATGACCAGATCACTCGTTTCTCTTGCTAGATTGCTCAGTCGCAGAAATCTAGAATACATTGCTCGTTAGCCAGAATTGCTATGAGAGACCACTCAGTAGCACAAAGTTTGAATATTATGTATATTAGTAACGTAATACTGGTTGTCACGTGGAAGAAGCAAACAGCCAAAAAAAAAACAATTATGGTTAACTTGTTGGAGCACGTGTCATGCCAGCTTCATTGTGTACTGCTGCCTTCATACCGGCAACATTGGACAGCTGCCGCTTTCGTGGATTTCAACTTCTAGGCAAAAGCTAACTCAGTCATGTCGCTTGTTGCTTTGTCTGCAAATTTGCTTTTGTGCCTCTTACACTTTATGATTTAACGTTAATGAATAACTTCTGAATACCGTCTCACTGCTGTTTTGTTTCTCTTTTTTTTTCTTCTATGCAGGCAAGTTCAAATGAGCTTTCTGAGGACATTGTTGGGCTCGAAGATTAACCAAATGCACAGGATGAATTTTCTGGAACAGTCAGCAAAGTCCATGGTAATTTGTAAATAGTCAAGAGGCTCCTGAAGATGCTCGAGTCATCTACCCTGATGCTGATCTTTGATTGTATGGCAAGAAATTGAGCCACCATTCCTCCTGACCTCTGTGAGCAGATTGCAAGCTATGTGCTAGTTCTTGATTTTGTTGTAATGACTGGACTGCAATGGATACAAGTGGATGGCTTGCTGAAGCTGGGTAATGCAATATTTCGAAATGATGCTTTTGCATCTATTGAAAGAAGTACCAACACCAATTTTCAATGCTGACTTTGCTTTGTTATACAAATTTCTTTTATGTGGAGATGACTATGAGCTAGTGTGAAACTCGGGAAACATTTAAAGTTAACTTTAGCTTGGTTTACCTTGTGACATTGACCCTAGTGTGGTGTCAGGCCACAAGTTCTGCTTGCCACACGCACCAGTATCAGCAGTGTTGATGGTGTCAGGGAACAAAACAGACAAAATGGCTGCTTGTGCGTCACCAACAGAGACAACCGTGGAAACGTCACAATATCATGAGCTTGGACGAGGATGTGATGAGAAGCTTGTATCATGTCGCGGTGTCAGGGTTCAGTAGGAACTAATACTAACGTGTACTTCATTTTTCAGGGTGCGCTCATGCTTACTAGTGCACATTCTAGGTTCTTGAGGGCTTGACCTTTCATTTGACGCTAAAAAAAAAAAAAAAAAAAAAAAAAAAAAAAAAAAAAAAAAAAAAAACAACTGAAAATTTTTGCCTCATTACCTTTTAATGCACATTTCACTAACTCTAAGCCATATCATCTATGCTTTTTAAATTCTTGGTGAGCCTTTGAAGCCCCAAATATAAAGTTGTTTGACTTGCAATCTGCAGCAACTGTTGCGCTGCAGTCAATAGAAGCTTGTACTCATGGGACAGTCATGTCTTCACGTAGAAAAGAGAAGAAACTTTTATGCATTTTCACAAATATTGTGTGGCTCTTCACATTGTGCAATGTGCTGCACTGTTGAACACCATATCCATTGCTGTCACTGGACCTAGGATGCCACGTCAATTTGCCCCGCTCGCATATATACGGATATGTGTTTGCCGTGCACCAAACATGCACACCATCTTGGTATTATTGACTGTTTCAAATCGAGTTTTCAATATTTATTCCTATGTGAGGGCAATGCAACAATACAATACAATGCAGAATATAGGTGCTTTTATATTCAAGTACCTAATTTGCACAACGTTCTGTTGAACTTTTCGATTATTTCGTTGCTATTAGTATTTGTTGATAAAGCATGAACATTTGCCTACGGCAGTATAGTATCTTGAACATATCAATTGTAGTACAAGAGCTTTGTGTTGGTATAATTAAACATGTATTCTGAAATAAAGTATATACACTGCTGTTTGGCTTCAGTTTCTGTGCCTTTTGTTTGTCATCAGTTGCACAATGTGTACAGATTTCGTGTTCACAGTAAATTGTAGGGCTGTCTCGTGTTCTTTAATGCTCTGGAAAGCACCTGACCAGACTAGCTGTGTGGTGCCACATGAGGATGTGGTTTGTCCAAGAGAATACAGCATACCAGAGAGCGATATACATAGGTCAGCAAACTCACTCATTAGTCGACTCGCTCATATTCAGATGAAGCAGCAAGTCTGAGGCGGAGTGCGTTCAAGAGAGTAATATTTTGGCAAGTTTTAGTCCGAGAGAGTGCGGTTGAGAAAAAGTTGGGTGAGTCGGAGTTCGAGTGAGCCATGAGCGTAAAATATATTTCTTGAGTGAGCCTGCGTGAGCTCCAATTTTTTGGCAACTTATGGTCCTATCTACTCAACTTCATTACTATTGCCTTATGTCGGCTCATGTTTCTACTGTGTTCATGCTCATGTTATACCTGTGTCTACTGACATACTTCAATGCATGAGAGTTCATACTCCAGCTAAATACTTATTGATCAGATGCATGAGTTATGGAGGTGGGTTGCCTTGATCTCAGCCCGCAATCTCTTTCACAGGATGTTATTGATAAAAGTATCTCGTGCATGGTCGTCGGCATAATTTTCTCTTGGGGGTGCAAACCATTGTTGCATCGCGACTGGGAGAGGGGGAGAGCACTGGCATAGCTTGGGTGTGGGGAAGTGCTTGAGTGGCTTGAGGGGGCAAGTGCCCCTTGTTCACCCCCTGCCGACGCCCATGATCTCGTGTGAGTTGTCTTTCAATAAAAATATGCTTATTGGATTGCAACCACTAATAACTGATATCTGAAGGTACGAGATCAAAAGAGACAGTGGACAGCACCCATTATGTTAGATAGCGTTAAGGAGTAGTGACACAAATTTTAGTAGTTTTCGTATAGTTGGGCTTAATAAAAGTTATGGTGTCACGAACACTAAAAAATCTATAGTTGTTCAGAGCGCACTTCATATACTTTTAATACCGCTTCCTTAAAAAACATTTTCGGTTTCGATATCGAAGAGGTGTTATCATAGTGACGTGTAAAAAGTGTGACGCAGGTCTAAGTCACGAGCGGAAAGTAACACTTGATGTTCTTGCAACACTCTGTAGGTTGCTTTTGCTTGTACGTGTTGCATGTATACAATGAAAGGTGAATTGACATGCAGCGGCTCCAACAGCAATTTTGCTTGCATCTCAGACGCAGCGCTTGCAAATCCAGTGAGCGGTGCTATCTCGTCATGATAAGGTCTATTACGGTGGGTTTGCCTTGCAGATGCTGGTCGACAAAATCTTTAAAACCAAACTAAAACATGTTATACATGCTTCCTGGCTCCAGTGCGTGGAGAGCGTTAACACATACCAAGGAAACAATAGCATTGACACCCAAGTCGGAAAAGCTAATTATAAGTTAACGTAGTCATGAGTTGGCTCGCTGAGACTCGGATCCAGCCACGAGTCTGAATGAGTCCGGCTCACTTTGGTGAGTAATATTTTGGTGAGTGAGTCTGGTTGAGGAAAATTTCAGGGAGTCTGAGTCCGAGTGCATTCGGTTGAAGAAAATTCTGAGTCCAATTGTAAGCCCCATAGGCGTGTGCAGGGTTCCCCTTGAGGGGGCGGGGTCGGTTCGTCGTAGTGTCACCCTCCCTATTATGCCAATGTATTGGGCTGACTTTGCACCCCCCTCTTAGGTGACTAGGGGGGCCGCCTCCCCCCCCCCCCTGCCGCCCCTGTGCTAGCGCCTACGGTAAGCCCCAAACACAAAATATATTTCTTGAGCAGCCTGTGAGCTCCATTTTTTTTTACTAAAAGTCTACTACCGTACCAACCCGGTGTGGTTTTGGCTAAACACCACACCACGCTGCTGTATCCATCGGAACAGACCACACCAGGCTGGTGTATCTACCAGAATACATCCCACCAGGCTGGTGTATCCACCAGAACACATCACACCAGCCTGATGTTTCCACCAAAACACATCCCACCAGGCTGGTGTGTCCACCAGAACACACCAGTGTATTCTGGTGTTAACAACAAAACACACCAGAACACGCCAAACACACTCTGGTGGGATTTTCAACTGGGCGAGTTTGATAAATTCGCGCACATGGTACTGAATATATATGTTTATTCCAAAGCTCGCTTCGAAAATAGTGACAGCACACGCGTGAGCAAGTTTGTTTTGAACACGAAAGCCTCGACCACAGACCAGCTGACAAACAATTTTCTTTTCCATTCAGCCCTAACCACTGCCTATTCTTTCTTTCGTTTCCCCTTCAGTGTACCCCTTTCTCTCAGTGCAAGAGGAAACTTAAATAAGGCGTGAAATACCTGTAGGGGATGGACATGCTTAGAGCGAGAAAAGCACTCAGGAAACGAGAAGTATTGAAGGAAAATATTCTTGCTGGAAAGCCAATTTACGGGCCTTTGCAAAGTGCACGCCAGGGTGCACGTGTGGACAGCAGGTTTCTTCGTATTGTCGTACGAAACTCAAAAATAGAAGGAGGGGAGGGAAAGATATTTGTGCCCTTCAAAAAACGCTTCTACAGTATCCTGAGTTCAAAAGCGAGTAACCAAGCAACTTCTGGAATCCTGGAATCCTCGGCACAATAGCCTAACCTAACCTGCTGGCAGTGCACTCATGATGTACAGTGGAACACACTTTCATTTCTTTCTTTTGCTCTTTCTTTTTTCTCTTTATTTATTTCAGCAGCTTCATAGGGCGCATTCAAGGTATCGCGACAATGCACCTTGTCAACGAAGGCTCTTTGGGAGCTGCCATAGTCCTCTCTGGTCTGCTGTTAACATGCTTGAACCCCTCCTCCCCTGCAAAAAAAAAACCAAAAAACAAAACAAAAAAAAAAACTGAACTTCCGAGGCTGTGACTTCGCGGTTTGCTAAAGATAATAATTCAGGTACAAACCTAACAACATGATAAAGGCAGATGAAAGAGACAGAGGAGCGCCGAACTGCCCACTGTTTATTGCCAGCAAAGGTTGGAAATCAAGAAAACTTCCACGCATGCGCAGTTGCGTGAAAGTGTGACGTCAACATGTCAATACGTAAGCTGCCGATTAAAGAAGGATATCTCATGATACAATGCAGTTGATGTGTCGCTAACACAGACGGACCCTTTCCTTCGAATATGATATGCTTCCAAAAGTTCTCTCGCCGTTTGATCTCTGCTCTTGCCAAGAATCTGAGCTTGCTCAAAACGTGGCGTACATGAGCATGCGTTAACATGCGCCGGAAGATGCGCACCATCAAGTTTACCAATGGTATTGACTTGCTTTCTCAGGCGGTCATAAAGGCACCATTCCGTTTTTCCTGAGTAGGACTTGCCACAGCTCAGGGAATTTTGATAGACAACACCTTCGGCACACCGCCTGAAGTCTTTCACGTGCAACCCTTGCTGCCAAGCACGAGAGGTCCACCGGTGCAGCGTTGCTAGTTTATTTGCAGCGGTAAACACAACAAAAATTTAATGCCTAGTGGCCACCTTTTTCAGGTTATGGCTCACTTTGTGCACGTACGCCAATACTTGTGGTTTTACACGCTCCCGCCCTAGTGAAACGTCCTGTATGTTCGGAAACTGTGGATACGAAGTTATTGGAATACGGAAATCCGTATCATGCGGAAATCCGCATTTTATGAAAAGCCGTATTAGTTATTCGGAAATGAAATCGACGTCGGATTCTGGTGGAAGGCAACGTAACGTGGAAACTGAATCGATATCCACGTCTTGTGTAAAAACAGTACTGAGTAAAAATTGTCAGAATATTTCTTTCTTAAAGTTCCAGGATCAGGAAGTGAAAGATTGGCATCTTTTTAAAACAGTCTTGATGCTTGAATAAAATAAGCTTTTAAAGAAAATAATATGTTAAGAACATGCTAGGCATCCTCAGCTTTGGTCACATTGCAACAAAATAACGCAGTGTTTTCAGTAATACACAGAAAAATTTAAGAGAATTACTAATTGCGCAAGGAAAGTATTTACACGCACATCGAAAGCAGCTAGCTCTGCCGCAATGACCAAAATTGGTTTTAAGTTAGTTAGTTAATTTGGTGTTTTATGGCGCAAAAGCAGCTGAGGCTATGCTGCGCCAGACACAAGGTGTTAAGAAGAAGGTAGTGAGATGATGAAGTTCTAAAGCTTATTTAAAAAACCACATTCTTTTAGAAAGTTTAGCACGTCAGGCAGGGGTACTAGAGAGTCATCTCCTAACAGCAGAGCAGGGTGTAAGGGTATGTGTTGTTTGTATAGTATGCTGAAATATTTTTGTCTCTTTGTTTCAACGTCTGGGCATGTGATAATAATGTGTATAAGTGTGAGTGGTTCTTGGCATTTTTCACAGATTGGCTGTTCTTCTTTTGTGAGTAAAAAGTTGTGTGTCAGGTGTGTGTGTCCAATGCGAAGTCGGCATAATATAACTTCGATAAACCGTTGTTGGTGACGGGAGGTCTTCCATTCACCGAGTATGGGCTTCACCAGGTGGAGCTTGTTATTCGTGCATGTGTCCCACTGTTGCTGCCATTTTGCTTTTAAAGCTAGACGAATTGTTCGCTGGATGTCGTTAAGGGGAATTTTCACATTGTCTACTGTTTTGTGGGCTGCCAATGAAGCGTATTTATCTGCTCTTTCGTTTCCAGGTATCCCAACATGACTTGGGACCCAGCAGAAACGGATGGAAACTGCCTGGCTGTTTAAATATACCATGTTTAAAATGTCACCCACTAATGGCTCACATTCGGATTTTATATGTAGGGCTTTTAGTGTGCTAAGTGAGTCGGTGTATATGATTGCTTTCTTGTATTTGCCAGCGATAATTTTCCGAACTGCCTCAGTCAAGGCATAAGCTTCAGCTGAAAAAATAGAAAAACTACCAGGTACTCTCATAGAAACTGCACTTTCCGATGTCGCAATCCCGATACCCACGTGGTTTTCTGTTTTTGAGCCATCTGTGTAAAATTCTTCGTAATCCCTATATTCATACTGAAGTGTACGGAATTCTTGAATTATGTGTTCTGGTGGAGTGCTTTTTTTTGTTGAAACGGCCTAGTGAAAACTCGCAAAGCTGTGACAGGTCGAACCATGGCGGCAGTCTTGGTGGTTTAACAGCGACTTGTAGTGCTCCTTCAGGGATGGTATAAAAGCGGCAGTATTCCTCAAAGCGTAGGACAAGTGGTTTGATTAGGTTAGGTTTGTTGAGGTAGTGTAGGCGCCAGTTACACATTGTGGCAATTTCGTAGCAGATGTGTTCAGGTGACGATCTTATTCTTAAAACATATGACAGGGTTAGTAATGCTCTTCGATGACACAGAGGAGGTTCGTTGCATTCTACGTATAGACTTTGCACAGGCGATGTTCTGTAAGCACCACTGGAAAGACGTATACCGAGGTTGTGTATAGGGTCAAGACGGCGAATGTATGAGTGTCGCGCTGAGTCGTAAACAACGCAACCGTAGTCTAAAATGCTGCATACAAGAGATCGGTAAATACGTATAAGGCAGAGTCGATCGGAACCCCCAGTGCTTATGGGAGAGTACTTTGAGAATGTTGAGTGCTCTGTTTGCCTTAGTTTTCAGAGCGTTTATGTGTGCCAGAAAGTTCAGTTTTCGGTCGAATGTGATTCCTAGAAATTTGTATTCTTGTTTTACCGGCATTTCGATGTTGTTTAGTTTAGAACAGGGACAGGGAACAATCCTCTTATTTGTGTAAAGAGAACAGCGGTGGTTTTTTGGGTTGAAAAGCGGAAACCATTTTGGTCGGCCCATCTCGTAAGTTGATTTATTGTAATTTGGAGTTGCCTTTCACAGGATGATAGGCTGGAGGCACGGCAGGCGATTTGGAGATCGTCAACGTAGATGGAGTGCATGACTGTAGGGGGTATAGCTCTGTTGATGGAGTTCATTTTGACAATGAAAAGAGTGGTGCTCAGAACGCAACCCTGTGGTACACCATTTTCTTGGACAAATATTTGTGATAATACCGTACCCAGACGTACTTGGAATGTTCTATTAGATAGGAAATTACATAGGCAGTTAAGCATTCTTCCGCGAATACCCAAGTTTGCTAGATCTCTGAGAATCCCATATCTCCAAGTTGTGTCATATGCTTTCTCCAAGTCAAAGAAGACGGCGAGACAGAGCTGTTTGTGTAGAAATGCTTGTCGTATTTCTTGTTCCAGCCTCACGAGATGGTCAGTGGTGGAACAGCCCTTTTTTGTATCCACACTGGTGTGAGTCTATTAGGCGCTCTGACTCAAGAGTGAAGGTGAGTCTTATATTTATGATGGTTTCGTATGTTTTTGCTAGGCAGCTTGTTAACGCAATGGGCCTGTAGCTACTTGGGGATGTTGGGGGTTTACCAGGTTTGAGGAAAGGTATAACTATTGCATTTTTCCAATCTTCAGGCATTACGCCAGAGTCCCATATTTTGTTGAAAAATTGGAGAAGTGCCTGCGCCGATGCTTGGTATAGGTGTGCCAACATTGTGTAGTGTACCTGGTCAGGCCCTGTTGCCGTTTTTTTACCGGCGGAAAGTACTCTGTTTAATTCGTGCAGTGTAAGCGGAATGTTGTAAGATTCATTTGAGGTACTGGTAGTAGGTAATCTTTGTTTTTCTGCATTTTCTTTGTATTTCAGGAATGTATTGGTGTAATTTGCTGAACATGACACCTTGTAAAAGTGTTCGCCTAATAGGTTGGCCTGGTCTTCTAGTGTTGTTTGTGTGTCTTGACTTGTGAGGAGTGGTATTGTGTAGGAGGAGTACTCTCCTTTAAACTTCCTGACCTGGTCCCACATATGTTTGGATGTGACTGAACTGTTAATTGATGATATGTATTTCTGCCATGAATCCTTTTCCGCTTGTCTTCGAATAAATCGGGCTCTGGCTTTTGCCTGTTTGAAATTGATGAGGTTGGTGTAGGTGGGGTATCTTCGCAGAATTCCCCAGGCCTTATTTTGTTGTTTTTTTGGCGTCAGTACACTCGCTTGTCCACCAAGGGTTAAGTTTTTTACGTACGATGCCGGATGACTGCGGTATTGCCTTTTCTGCAGCTGAAATTAGTACTTTAACGAACCTTTCGTTCAATTCCTCAACAGAAAGTTCTGATGAGAAAGCTTCGTCGAGCTTAGCATTTTCCGTAAAAACTGGCCAGTTCGCTAACTGCAGTTTCCACCGGCGTGGCTTGCTAGTTAAAGTCGGGTAGGATGGTACGAGTTTTATGATGCCGGGTTGATGATCACTACCGTATGACGTGTTGAGAACCTCCCATTTAAGATCGCTAAAAACACACGGTGAGCACAGGGCAAGATCTAAACAGCTAAAAGTGCGTGAGATTGGTGAAAAGTAGGTAAAAGCGCCGGAGTTCAGAAGGCAGATATCGTTTGATAAAACGAAATCTTCAACAACCTGCCCTCTTGTATCAGTTCTGTCGCTACCCCAAAGGGTGGAGTGAGCATTAAAATCCCCAACTAAAATACATGGTTTTGGTAGCTGTTCCACTAGTTTTTCTAGGTTTTTAGTGGTGAAAAGGGTGTGAGGTGGAATATATAGCGAGCAGATGGTGATGGTTCTGTATGATAGAATGGTGACGGCTACGGCCTCGAAAGATGTGTTAATTTGGACATCTCGCGTAGGAATGCTGCCTTGCACAACTATGGCTACTCCTCCTGAAAGACGGTTGCAATGTTCGCGGTCCTTTCGGGCAACTGTAAAGCCCTTTAGGAAATTGTCATGTTCTGCACCAAGATTTGTCTCTTGGAGGCAGAAAGCAACTGGTGAGAACTGGTTGATGATGTCCTTTACGTCACCTAAATTATGAATTAAACCTCTACAGTTCCAATGTACGATAAAAGCCATGATGAAATAAAATTAAGCAAATGTACTTGTGGGGATTGTTCGGTTAAAACTAAATATGATAGGTGACATTATTAAGAATTGAGCTACAGACTAATGCGATAACCATTTTGGTTATCGCTTGCTTTTCATGGTGATTGGGACCTTTTCCTGTTTGGCGCGCTCCAGGGAGCGCTTGTCTTTCGGTGTCGATGACACCGAGGTCTTTGGATCGACCTCCATCGCCCTGCCAGAGGCGCTGGAAGATCGAGAGCTCGGCACTGAGACGCGGGTCTCAGGTCTCGGTACTCGATTGATTTTAGGGCCCAGCGAGACCGGAGTCTCCAGGCCCTTTGAGGTGGATGGCGCAGCAGGCGCTGCTTCCATCAAGGGGGGCGGAAGGAGTCACAACCGGACCACTTTGTGTGGACCCGGAGGACATTTCAGGCCTTTGTGACGCTGCCCCCGACTGCGTCACATCGGCGTAACTTCTCTGGAAAAGGTGAGATAACCGTTTCCGCGCTTCGTAAAACGAGATTTTTTCATTGATGGTTAAAGCTATGATTTCTTTTTCATTTTTCCAGAATGGGCATGAGCGGGAATACGCTGGGTGATCTCCTTTACAGTTGACACAAAGTGGCGATGAGGTGCAATTTTCGGAAGTGTGGTCGTTGGCGCTGCATTTGGCGCATGTTTCCTTTCCTCTGCATGTGTGGGATGCGTGACCGAATCTTTGGCACTTAAAACAGCGTCTCGGGTTTGGGATGTACGGTCTGACATTGATTTTCACATACCCAGCCAAAAGAGAGGTGGGCATATCACTTGTACCAAAGGTAAGTATGACATGTTTGGTGGGGATTTCTTGGTCGTTGCGGCGGATGACTATTCTCTGCACTTTTATCACTCCTTGGTCTTGAAAACCCTCAAGGAGCTCTTCGTCGCTTAGGCTTAAGAAGTCGTCTTCGGATATTACTCCCCTGCTGGTGTTGAGGGACCTGTGGACAGAAATTGTGACTGTAGCTTCACCAATACTGGATAGTTCTGATAGTTTTGGCACTTGTTCTTTTTCGGTTAGTTCTAGTAGGATATCGCCGCTTGACATTTTTGAGGCTTTGTATGTCGGTCCAATCTTATCTTTGATGCATTTAGCCACCAAAAATGGGGACAGCTTTCTTGCGGGTATGTTTGAACTGTGAATGACGTGGTACTTTGGGAACGTTGCTGTATTCTGTGTGGAGAAGTGAAAAGTTTCCTCGGTGCGGCCTCTTTTACGAGACCGATCAATGGTGGTGGATACTTGAGAAGCCATAAAAAAATTTGTGTGTTCGGCAACAGCGCCGACCGCCCACCACGGAGCCCAACAAGGGGACGCGGCTGGACTTGTGAACAAGCCTGCACGACGCCAGCCGTACGCTGTTACTATAACCAAATATACATACCCAAGACTGGATATGATACACAAGGTTAACCCTCGCCGCCAGGAAAACTAGAAGTAAATGGAAGAGAGGAGAAGACAGGAAAGAATAAAAGAGAGAGAGAAAGACGAAGATGTAGGGAGAGAAGACAGGAAAAGGCGACTGCCGATTTCCCCTGGGTGGGACAGCCCAGGGGGTGCCGTCTACGTGAAGAACGGGCCAAAGGGGTGTGTTGCCTCCGCCGGGGGGCCTTAAAGGTCCAATCATCCGGCGTCGGATCAACCCCCAGGATCCCCTTTTCCCCGGACACGGCTCTGCCACGCACGGCTAGGCGTGGGAGGAGGTTGAAACCCCCCCCGTTAGCTCGGGTCCGTGGTGTCGCCACACACCAAACGCCTGCTTGCGCAGACGCCCCTGCGGGGTGGTTTTAAGTGTTCGTACGCTCTAGTTGTGTCAATAGCCATACCTTAGTGTTAACGGTACTCAAATGAGGTGACCTTGCACCTTCATTTCACGAGTTGTACGTCACCCACAGAATGGTGGAACAAAACAAAGTGCAACAACAGCAATTTAAAAACGTAAACTTTATACTTAAATAGTAATCACAACGTTGTGAAGGTGTGGTGTAGTGTTCATCTCTTCAACACCTTCAGAAGATCGGCCAAATGCTGGCTGAGGCTCCGGCGCCGCTGTGCATTCGAAACGCCACTGCCATGCGCCTTGACGTGTTCTTCATAGGAACCTGAATACATAAATAATAAACAAACATGATGTCAGACAAAGATGTACGCAGCTCACTTCACATGATAACACGCAGTCTTAGAAAAGCACACAAATGAGCTCTGCTGCATGCAAGAAAACGTAACGGCTCGCTTATCGCAAAATTTTATAATTGCCAGTAAAAGCCCTCAATGTACATTTTATAGTGTGTACATGTACATTTACTACCTTTAAACGTGTGTGCAGTAATGGAATCTTCAACAACTTTGTAATATGAAAAGCTGCACTTATGAAGGTGAAAAATCAGCATGAAAGCAGGCAGGATCGTGCAGTTGCGATTAGAAATCTTTGCCAGCCAGACTACTACAACCCACCCAAACAGAAATAGGTGAACAAGGTATGCGAACAGAATAACTGAAATGAATTGGCAACAGGATAGCTAGGTGCATGTGTTGTCTGTAAAAGTGTAAAAGCCGCAGTACATAAAGTGGGTTCATCACAATTGAAATACCGATATTTTAAAGAAATGCACTATTAAGAACGTAACAGGTGCAGTAGATATGAACGACTCTTTACTAAGTGACACATCGAGACCGCAGCTCTTTTTTTATAGAAATTTGATTGAGACTTCGGAGTATCATTATGAAGGATAAAATTTTCAAGAGTACAGTGAAGTAGAAAATCACAATCTTTACAATGGCTACCACGACTATAACCAAACAGTCAGGCTCAACAATGGCTAACATTTGTTCTTAACCCTCTCATGTATATGGGCCTCATATGAGGACAGATATTTATCCTGCTACAAAAGTCGTACAGTTACTTGTAGCGAGTCACTAGCCGCATGGTGTCCTCAATTGAGAACCCGCCAATGTTGCTAACTTGTTTCACAGATGGCCGTCACTGTCGATGTTTCTAGAAGCTCCAGGTTTTCACGGAGAGTAGGCTTGTTTGAGGTCACGGAATGTTCGTAAAAAACAAAAAAAAATAATTGCTCGACAGTATATGGTGCTTTTGAACTATAAAAAAACTTCCCCATCTCCCGCTAAAGGGAACCATGTGTGGATGCGAAGCAGCGGGGAGATGGCTGGCTTGAGCGGGAAAAACGTCGCCGCTCCCGATTCGCGGCAGCGGCCCGGGCGCTCATCGCGGCGCTGCACAGGAGAGAGAATGAGGCGCACTCCGTCATTTTTAGCGCAACTACCATGGCGCCCCCCAGCGGTGTATGCAGCTGTCGCACCAGCTGAGGATTCCTAGAGGTAAGAAGGGGGGGGAACCGTAGGAGAAGAGAAAGAGAGGGGAGGAGAATGCGCTGTGGGGTGTGGGACGCGGGAGCCGCTCCGTAGAGTAGAGGATTCCTTCAGCAGAGAAAGGGGTTGAGCGTAGGAGAGAGGACGCGCATGCGCTGTGGGACGCGGGCGCCGCTCCGTAGAGTGGACGATTCCTGAGTAGAGGAAGGGGGGTGAGCGTAGGAGAGGAGAGATAGGGGGAGGGGACGCGTATCCGCTGTCGGGGTGTGGGACGCGGGGTCCGCTCCGTAGAGTAGAGGATTCCTAGAGGAGAGAGGGGGGAGGGGATGCGCATGCGCTGTGGGGGGTGTAGGACGCGGGCGCCGCTCCGTACGTAGAATATTCCTAGAGGAGAGAAAAGAGGAGGAGACGCGCATGCGCTGTGGTGGTGTGGGATGCGGGAAGGAGGGACGGATGCGAAGCAGCGGGGGATGGTTACCTTAAGCGGGAGAAACGTCGCCGCTCTCGTTTCGCGGCAGTGGCCCGGGCGCTCATCACGGCCCGGCACAGCAGAGAAATTGAGGCGCGCGCGCTCCGTCATTTTCATATCGCGGAACTACCGTGGCACCCCCCCCGGCGGAGTATGCAGCTGTCGCACCACCTGTCGTGCGCGCCGCTCCGTAGAGGATTCCTAGAGGAGAGAACAGGGGGGCACCGTAGGAAAGGAGAGAGAGGGGAAGGGGGGCGTGCATGCGCTGTGGGGGTGTAGAACGCGGCCGCCGCTCCGTACAGTAGAGGATTCCTAGAGTAGAGAAAGGGAGTGACCGTAGGATAGGAGAGATCGGAGGAGGGGACGCGCATGCACTGTGGGACGCGGGCGCCGCTCCGTAGAGTAGAGGTCTATTGTGAAAACAGCGCCACGTAGACACAGACGAGGAAATACACAGGACCAGCGCTGTGTACTTCCTCCTCTGTTTTAGACGCGAAGCATCTTCTGCACGGGGCGGTGTCCGTCCCGCGTCCTGTGTTCCGCGTCCTGCCACTTTCATGAAGTAGGGATGCAGCCGCTATGCGAACCAGAACACTGTAGTAAAATAAGGCCGTCAACCACCATTACAGTCACAAGAGTCACGGCCGTGTCATGGCGGGGCTCCGTAGAGTAGATGATTCTTAGAGGAGAGGAGGGGGGGAGAGCAGAGAGATGGGGTGTGGGACGCGGGAAGGAGGGACGGACAAAGCCCCCGAAAGCACATATGCCAGCAAGATTAAGGAATGGAGTCAACGTGGGCGTCCGACACCAGCGGTAGTGCGTGTTATTCTTTGCTTGCACCCACCACCTGCCTAGCCATTGCTAAGAGGCCAGTCTGTGCTCTCGGCCATGACTCTTGACTTTCTAGTGGTGGCTGACGGCCTTATTGTACTACAGTGCTCTTGTTCGCATAGTGGGTGCTTCCCTACTTCATGAAAGTGACCGGACACGGGACGCCGGACGCGGGACGGACACAGCCCCGAGCATAAGATGCTTTGCATCTAAAAACATGGTTGATCCCTCAATCATAGTAATCGGTATTACACGATAGTGAAACGTGTCCTCACCAGTGTAGCTGAATGTCTACTGTACATTGATATAGGAGAGCTTGCACAATGTCTGTTAGTGTTTTGCAGTTTTAGCACCGTTTAACATGGATGCATCCACGTTGTCGCTTGGCGTTACATCTGTATCCCGACAACTCACGTCCTAGATCCCCTATACTTTCCTTGGCGTCATTGTCTGTTAGTTCTCATTAATATTCTGTTTAACAAAGTTAACGAGCCCTTAAACTTACACTTCTCTCCTTCATTCATTGCGAGGGTCTCGTTCTGGCAGGCTTGGTGCCTTCAGGTAATATGGGAGGGATTATTAGTCAGCTGCCAGCCCGCAATAGGATCACGTACTACGTGACGCCAAAAAGGCAGAAAGAGTGTTCCACACTCGCCGCAATGGCAACAGGCGGCGCTGACTGACGCTCCCACGTTTAATGCACATATATACCCTATAAAGTGGTCGGAGGGATGACGGCCAGCGTAGCTCAATGGTAGAGCATTGGACGCGTTATTCGAAGGTCGCAGGTTCGGATCCTGCCGGTGGCAAGTTATCTTTTCGTCCACTTTTCTTTCTTCATATTTACATTACAATTACTTCTGATAACATCTCCTATACTTTCCTTGCAATCATTGTCTGATACTTCTCATTAATACTACGGGACAAGGGGAACATACTGTAACTCCGCCACAGTGTGCCATTGCGCCAACACCATTCAAGCGAGAGATGCTGCCCCGTGCACTTTCCCCATCGCCGGCTCAACTGGTTGTAACAAGAAATGGCTGCTACCGTCTTAACTGCAAGCTCCTTATAAGCACATTGGCATTTTCCTTAAAAATTACTCAATCCATGGTTAATTTTGGCCCCAATGTGAAGGGTTATAGGCCCTGCGGTGAGAAATTGGAATGTATTTCAAACAACCAAATGAATGGAAAGTAAGCACGCAGGGGCCTTTTATTAACTGTTCAATGTAGCAGCCTGGTGTTTGTTTTGTTGAAACCCATGTTTTTTATACACACCATTTATTTTGATATTTACATTTGTGAGCAATATGGGAAAGGACACGAATTCATTGTTAATGTGTTAAAGGCTTGTTCCGACATAACTACCCACTACCTTGTTATAATCATTTAGATATCATTGCGTACTTCTTTCTTACCCAGGGAATGGAAAGTTGCGAACGCGGTTCTGATCTATCAAAGTGGCCAAAAAATATTGTGTCCAATAATAGGCAAATTTCTCTAACGAGTGTATGTAGTAAAACAATGGAGCACATAGTTTACAGCGTCGTAATAAAAAGTCTAGAAAATAACAACTTTTTTACCGAATTTCAGCATGGCTTTAGAACTGGTCTTTCCTGTTTCGACAAAGCTCCTAAAATTTAGCCATCATCTTTTTCATTGATTTGACCTTGGTGTACTGACTGACTGTATATTCCTAGACTTTAAAAAAGCACTTGAATCCGTCTCATGTTTTGCTTTTACATAAACTTTCATCACTCGGTATTACTCATGGATTGGTGTATTAGATTAAGTGTTATCTACGAGATCGCATGCAACCTGTCGTAATTAATAACTCCCAATCTGAATATGTTGCTGTTGCTTCGGGAATCCCTCAGGGATCTGTTTTGGGGCCTCTTCTGTTTCTTGTGTACAGCATTGATATTGTTCAGGATGTTTCATGCAAACTGCGTCTCTATGCGGATGACTGTGTGATTTACCATTGCATTACAGCGGTCTCTGACCATGAGTACTTGCAACGCAATTGAGATAGTATCATACACTGGTGTTTTAGGTGGCGTATGTCTCTGAACCCAAGTAAGTGTCAATGCCTCTCCTTCACTCGTAAACACCAGCGATACGTCTTCGATCACACATTAAACACCGTACAGCTTACGTGAGTAACTGATTATAAATACCTTGGTGTTCATTTTTCATAAAATCTTGCTTGTACTAAGCACGTTGCGTATGTTACAGCGAGCTCCTGTAGAATGTTAAATATCGTTAAAAGAACCTTCCTCTTAGCTCCTCCCACAATCAGAGAATTACTTTATTTTTCGATCGTGAGACCTATTGTATAGTATGCCTGCGTGGCTTGGGACCGAAAAGTAAAACCCTATCTAATATGCTCGAACTGGCACAAAACCGTGCAGACCGTTGTATCAGTTGCAACTATGACTTCACATTTAGTTTTACTGCACTAAAGGACTGGTTGGGGTTGGAATTACTAAGCACACGTAGAAAAAAACATTAGACTAGAAATGGTTTTCAATATTTTTCACGGCATGGTTAAAATAGATAAATCATCTGATATGTTACCTCCCTATTTCTTCTCTCACAGAAGTGAGCACTCTCTAAAATTAAGAGAAAGTTTTTGCAGAACAAACGTATGTTTACACTCATTTTTTCCGCACACAATCTCCCAATGGAATCAGCTGCCATAGGAGATTGTTGACTGTCGCACTGAAACATCGTTCAGAGACACACTGCTACACTCATAGCTAAATCTTTTCTGTTTTTATGTTTTTTCATAGTTATCCTTTTTCTGTAAGCGTGTGTTAGCATGTGTATTCCCTCCTGCAATAATGCCTTCGGGCGCTGCAGGTACTGTGAATAAAAAAAATAAATAAAAATCATTATTGTAATGTACCGATATGAATGTGACTTACTGAATAGCAAAAGATACCTTTTCGCTTGGGAATCTAGTGTTATGGACACTATTGCACTTGCCAACTGCATTTTGTCCAAAACAGTGGTAAGCTGGGCTAGTTTCTATGGGTGCACAGTAATGAACAGTGCAAAGTGAAAACGAAACACATCAGTAAGGGGTAAGGACAATACGGGACCAGCACAGACTGTCATCTGAATAGCTTATTGCGCAAAACCTTGCCTAAATAACATTAGCCACACAACTCATGCAAATGAGGGTCCAATTAGAAAAAAAGCAAGTTACGAAATCAGCAAAGCCTGCTTTTTATAGCTGGACCCTCATTTGCATGAGGTGTGCGGCTAATGTTATTTAGGCAACGTGTTGCACAATAATTTTTTTCAGATGACAGTCTGTACTCGTCCCGCATAGTTCTTACTGATGTCTATCATTCTTACTTTCTGCTACGCATTACTATGCATTTAGTCACTATGACCTTTAATAGCTAATTTCAGGTTTCCCTCTCGTATTGCTGACAACTGCGCTGTAGCGTAAATTGCGCAATAAAAGCACAACAGAAAAGGCAGTCACAATACATATACAAACATAGGTGTTCTAGTTCAAACAGGACTCCGACAGAAGGGTGATGCGTGGCTGCGCACTGGTCCGGTCATCGCACGTCTTCCTTCTCTCCTTGACATGTTTGTGCTGAAACACTGACACACCTGATGAGCTAGTCAGATGAGAAATTTTAATGTACCGTAACTATAAATGCTTGCATCAGCAACCACACAGCAACGTGATAATCAAACCACTGTCTCACAGCAGCGTAACAGATTACAAAATCTCACATTGTGCGTGCAAGTTTTCATAACTGCCAGATGTGCAACGTGGTTGCTGGCTGGTAGAATATTACTGACAAGCAAAGGCGACCTGCTGGCACATACACAGATTGCATGAACACCTCTCCCTATACTAGGCAAACACATTGTAACGTTTTACTAGCTCAAACCACTATAGTAACACTCCACCGTCAATGTATGCTTATAATGCCCACCTCAGTGTTTGGCTAGGTGAATCGAGCCAAGTTACAAATTATATCGCCCATGAACGTGATAAAAAAATTCCCCATCTCCCGCTAAAGGGAACCACGTGTGGGGTGTGGGACGCGGGAGCCGCTCCGTAGAGCAGAGGATTCCTAGAGGAGAGAGAGGGAGAGGACGCGGATGCGCGGTGGGGATGTAGGACGCCGGAGCCGCTCCGTAGAGTAGAGGATTCCTAGAGGAGAGAGGGGGGAGAGGACGCGCATGCGCTGTGGGGATGTGGGACGCGGGCGCCGCTCCCTGGTGTAGAGGATTCCTAGAGTAGAGAAAGGGGTTGAGCGTAGTAGAGAATAGGGAAGGGGACGCGCACGGTCGTGGGAGGTGTGGGACGCGGGGGGCCACTCCGTAGAGTAGAGGATTCCTAGAGGAGAGAAAGGGAGTGAGCGTAGGAGACAGAGGGGGAGGGGACGCGGGAAGGAGGGACGGACTAAGCGCCCTCCAAAACAGACCAAGGAATGGGGTCAACCTGGGCAACAGACACCACCTGCCTAGCCATTGCTAAGCAGCCTCTCTGTGCTCTCGGCCATGACTCTGATGGCTGTGGTAGGGGTGACGGCCTTCTTATTACTACAGTGTTCTGGTTCGCATATTGGGTGCTTCCCTAATTCATGAAAGTGGCCGGACGCGAGACGCGGGAGGGACTAAGATGCTTCTTAGTCCCTCCCGGGAGGGACTAAGACGCCGGACGGGGGACGGGGGACGCGGGAGGGACGTACAAAGCCCCGAGCATAAGATGCTTCGCATCTAAAATGCGGCCCTGCAATAAATGGCGCTGCATGGCGCTGCAATAAATGACGCTTACATCCGTCACAGTTTCACCGCAATGCGAAGCAATGAATGCGATATCAAGAAATTGGAATGTCAAGCGACGAATAGCAAGCACGTCGAAACGTGCAGCGCTCTGCTCACGTACACACGACGCACAAAAACAAAACGCACAGGACGAGAGCGAAGTAACAAGGTTCACAGCTCGACATTTAACACGCTGCTCAAACAAAAACGACGAACGAAATGTATTCACAGGTACAGCCGAGCGCCAACTAACAAGTGCCGCAGTTGTTACTTCGCTGTGTTTGAAAAGCGTGCTCTTTACGCAAACGGGGGCACTGCAGCGAGTGAAGGGACCTTCGTGCGCTCGGTAACTACAACGCAATCGTTCCGGTGAATCCCCAAGACGTACTATTCTCCCCCCATTGCGGGATAAGCACGCGCGCGCACGGGCGTCTACACCCCACGGGGCAAAGTATGCGCTGGAGAGGAGCGCCTGAGAGAGCGCGTCGCGACGAGCGGGGCGCCGAGCTAAAGCCCCGCCGAGCGCGCACTTTGCTCTATCTCGCTGGTAATGGGGAAAACACACCGTATATAAATAGCTCGCCGTTTGAGCGATGAAGTATGTGCGCTTTCGTGGCTCAGCGGTTAGCGCCGCGCGCTGCAGAGCGACAGGACCCTCGTTCGATGCCGCGCGTCGGAAACATTTTTCTGAATTATTTATCTTTGTGGCTTTTTCAAATATATAGATACACCTACGGGACATGACAGCGACAGTGGAAACCATACAAGAGTGTCCATATAATGCTATCACAATAAAATCGATCATCACACAATGCATGTTCCCACAGTTGTCGCGAATTCGCTCCATTACGGCTGTGCCGATCAGCGTAGTCAAAACGAATCGGTAACCGCATACTGTCCGTCACTCGCAAAGGCGCGTAAGACTGCTCTTTCACGACTCCGAGTGTGTCCGAGTGCGGTAACACAGACTATCGCGGAGTGGCATACTTAACATGATAACGTGGTGTTTTGACACTGCCATACTATTTCACACTGCCGACCACGGGCGTCAGCCGTCACCTCGGAGTCCTTCGAGCGCCCGAACATTCCACTGATTCCTTGAACGACTCGCACTTTATCGGCACTCCAAGAACCGCGGGAATAGCGCGCAATCTTTTCACATCGCACGAACAAGGAACGGCGCTTCCTTGCGTATATTTAATATATTTACATTCAATCTTCTTGTGGACGTAGCGAGAACATGCGAGAGATGCACGGAAACAAAAGCAAACGAATCTGGCTATGGTTGTGCATGGATTCGGCTTCAATTTTTGTTTGCGGAAAAACGAAAAAAAAGGACCCCGTCACCGTATTAAATTGAGAAAGAATGCATGCTATTTGACAAAGTAGTTTAAAAATAAAAATAATATATAATCTGGAAGAACAATTTACACAATGCAAACCAAATAATTTTTCAGCAGATTTCCTTTTCCTTTTTTTTTTTCTTCTAGCAGACGACAACTTTCTACTTGAAAGAACGTGAGCTTGGACATGTTGGTAATCCATCTTAACACATATAGCGCACAGAAGGGACAAGAACACAGATATATGACGTGGACGCAACGTCCACGTCGTATATCTGTGTTCTTTGTCCCTTCTGCGCGCTATAGATGTTAAAAAAAAAAAAAAAAAAAAAAAAAAAAAAAAAAAAAAAAAAAAAAAAAACCTTCTACTGATTCTACGACGTACGTAGTTAGTGCGGTTTTACGTTCGATGCTTGCCGCCGAAGGAAAACTCTACAGTACGGTGAAACGTCGGTGATACTACTCTGACGGGATCACCAAAATTGTTCGTATCATCCGAAATTCGTATCATCAGAAAGCATGGAAAATTAGCATGCGACAATAGAAAGCTGGAGTACATTTCCATTCGTTGTTTTTCAGGGCCGCAGCAACGTCAGGGGGAAATCTGAATGATTGTCATTTAAGTTTTTAGATGTCGGCAGTTATACCAGTACTCCTAAATATACGGCCCGTAAGTGCGCGTTTAATTAATGAACCAGGTACGTTGTGACCCGCGACAGCAGCAGCTTCTTCCGATTTTTTTTTTGCTTTTTCGTATGACACCGGAATACTGCGGCGAAAGTAACGGAGGAACCGCTTTGACGAGATATATAAAGGTCAGAAAATTTCAGAACCATGGTCCTATGTTATGCGTTTGTTATCGCGGAGGTGTAGAGGATGTTTTTGGGCGATCTATGGTCGTGGCCACACAAGTGCGACCTCAACATTCGCGCATGTTGACGTTGTGAGGCCTGACTCCTTAGCCAAGACCGTCTTGGCCTTCTTTAGGTCATGTAGGTCATCGTCCACCTTTCAGAGGATGTCTGATGCACGAGACAGGCACGTGTAAACAAAGTACAACGACAGCAGCCCGCGTCGACGCTTTAGAAGAAAAAAAAAGCATGGCGCCAATGCCCTGTGTAATATAAACGCGAACGCACACGGAGGCACATTAGGACCTCAAAGATTGGCGCACAAAATCTCGGAGGCCGTGACGCGTCTCTGAAAGTTATTCTGGCCGAAAGAAAAGTATTTTTCTTAAACCGTGATTCTGATGACATGGCGGTGCGGCGCGCATGCCCGCGCTTGCGTTGCGGCGCTCGCACGTACTTGGCGGGTCTTCCGCGACAGCGCGGACAGCACCTCTTCGTACCTGGCCGGTAGCGTACGTTCGTATCAAACGTCGCGGGGTGAAAATCCGTTCGCAACAACCACACTCCATTACACTGCAGGCAAAAGGGTCTTGGCCGGGACCAAAGGAAAAATCGTATCACCCGAAATTCGTACGAGCTGTGATCCTATCACCGAGGTTTCACTGTAGTTATATCTACGTTCTCAAGGAATGAGAGGATAACTGCAAAGCAGTAACATTTTTACGTAGTGCAGTATGTGATCCTTCCAGGCATGATAATTCGTTGCGCTGAAGCGAAGCAAGCCAGTCGGCTTGATCAGCTGATGTCGCCGCTACGCGTGGCACTGCCGTGCGCATTAGCGTCGCGTCCCGCGCTTTATATGCGCTCTAGTGAGACAGCTATATACTTAACACAGCTAGACGCAGGTGTTAACGGCGTATCACTCCGATTTCGTGCGGTAGCCGACTGAATCGCAAGAGAGCCTCGGGGACAGTGGCGTAGCCAGGGGGTGGCACACCGGGCACGTGCCCCCCCCCCCCCCCCCCCCGAAATTGTTTTTCGCCATGGCATACAGGGCGAGAAATGACCATTTCAATGGAGTGCCCCCCCCCCCCCCCGAAAAAAATTTCTGGCTACGCGCCTGCTCGGGGGACAAGGTTCAACTGCTCAACTTTATGTGTAAGCATAACAATCCGTGTTTTCATCCGCGAGCGACCGGCAATCTATATTGAAAAGATACGCGAAAAGCGTGCGCCGTAGATACGGTCACAAAATATATGCCAGCAAAAATAAGTACGATCGCATATCGTACATCCTTATGCAAACACTCGCCGAAAGCGCGTAAGCACTTTTATCTATTAAATTAAACAGCAGTGCCTCAAGTGTGTACGTGGCCTGGCAGGCTGGCGCAGCAGGGTTAGAGCGCAAGCATCGCGGCTTGTTGTCGACGGTTCGAATCGTGTACTTTAACAACTAAGTCTTTTATTTCTTTTTCTTACTTACAGTGATGTTCTGCAATTTCTTTTTATGTTTTGAGTGCTAACACTAAAAAAAAAAAAACAAGCAATATTAGGTTCAAATATGTATGCTGCACTGCGTTTGCTTGCACACCGGTTATTTTTCTGTTTTTTGGGATTATCCAGTTGGCGATATTAGAAAATAATGACTGCAAAAGTGATCGAGTCAAACCAAACATTGCGGTCACAATGTCAATAGAGAGAAAGTGTGCAATGTTGATTGTTTGAAAAATTACCATTCACAAAAGGAAGAGTTATGGCGCACTACGCAACTGTACTTGCAGTAGGCGTTCTAGGATAGCTTTAAATGGTCAATGTTACACGCACACAAGTTCGTTTCCTTGTAGCACGGTGGAGGCCTCCACCTGGAACCGAAGACAAGCAAGCAGTTGAGAAGACAATGTGCATGGGGCCCGATTACACTCTCGCACTCTTCTCTTGAAGGTGAAGCTCAAGCGTCCTCACTTTAATGCACTTTATATTGCACATGTGTGTCCATGCAGCCATGATCTAAATCTAAAACATTTGTTGCACTTCCAAACTTCTCGATCATTAAAACAGGCGCCTAAGTTTTATCATATAGCACAGTAATTCAAGCGTAATCTGCACTGTGGACTGAAACAATTCTTTTGAAATTCTCAAAATAACGCGGCTCTGTACGTGACCATCCATGTATCAATGATCACCACTGTATGGGTCCGAAGACATTAGTTGTGCTCCCATGCTTAATTCTTTTTCTGGCCACTCTCCACGCCTCTCTGCTGTAGGACAGCAAATGAGTTCAACCTGGACAGCAAATCAGTTCAACCTCCCTGTCTTTCTTTCGTATTTTTCCTGTCTTTTTTTTATGTTACATTTCATGTACCTGTGTAGTTGAAAGAGGTAATATTCGTGTGGATGAAGACTCAATGCCTATAGGAAAGTAGAGCAGAGAGGAAAATTTGCTACATACGTCTGTATTTTAACATTGGCTACTTGATAACTTGCATAAAAACTAATAAAGAAGCAGCTAATCTACTCTCTTTAGGCAGAAGTTTAGTGCATGCCAGTGACATATTAAGTTGAGTATGAGTATGCTCTCATTACACACATATAATGGAAGAAGTACTTCCTAATACTACTTAAGGGAAAGCGCATGTTCAATGCGAATCTTTCCAATTAGCAAAGCCCACAAGCCACTGGGCTTTTTTGGTGAATTCTTTGTTGGTTTGATACTGCGAATACCAGAAGTTCAATAATGACAAAAGGAAAACAGTTTTCATAACGTTGATTTCATGGCAAAGAGGATGTGGCTTTGTTGCCAACGCCAATGTGCTGCTACAAGGGTTACACTGGAAATTTCATGCTGTGCTTAACCGCAGTTAAATAATTTCATTCAGTTACTTTAGAATGTTACTACAGCCCACATTGTAAAGCTTCTGGGTAGCCAGCCCATGAACACGACACATATAATTTTTTTAGACTCAGAGGTATTATTAGTTGAACTGAATCATTTGGAACCATCTCTGTGTATATAGGTCTCTTACCTACAGAAGATGCGGCAGTTACAGTTTGGCCTAGTACTCACTCATGAGTACGCACACTCATTTGAAAAGTGTGAGTGACGAGGGGCTTCGGTAAACCTGAGTATGAACGTGAATACCCATAAGGATGCGTTGGCACGAGTATGAATGTCAGTGAGTATCAATGAATGTGAGGAGGTTTGAGTACGAATGTGAGTGAGTACTTATGGGTGCCATCAAAGATTAACACTTGCATAAACATCAACTGTACATTCATGTGTAATTCTTTTTTGACCACCTTAACTCCCACTGTAGGGCAGCAAATCAGTAACTTGGTTAACCTACCTACTTTACTTTTCTGTTTTACCTCTCTTTTTTTTCTGTTTCATTTTATGCACAATTAAAGTTTAAGTGGGTATTAATCATGTGCATCAAGATTCATGGTCTATAGGAAAGTAGAGCAGAGAGGCAAAATTGCTTCATATGTCTATTTTAAAATTGGCTACTAGATCACTTGCATGAACACCGATAACCAAGCAGCTCGACATGTGGTTTGGTATCTTCAACAGTGAGCTTCTTTACGTCAATGCATTTGTAATATTGATCACTGGGGATTTGAACAGCATCCACATTATTAGTACGTATGACAACATATAAAAAATGAGGCACTATTCACGTGTTTAACATGATGTTAAAGGTATTACAGTAGTAGGATCAGAAGTGCAACATTGTGACTCTTGATTAGAGCAGTGAGCTTTCTCTTGTAAATATCTGAGTAAAACAGTACTTCCTTTCAGGCTGAACTATGAGAGAGGTGTGTGCTCTTAAACCCCTATGTACAACCGAATGGGACAGAGTGAAGCTCTTTAACAAAAACTGCATGCATTTATTTCTTGAAGTTTCCATACGTATGACATGGTGCATACGCACAGCACATTACGTAAACAAATGTATGTTATCAAGACCAGTGCCTCAGAAAAGTTCAAATTGCAACATCACAGGCCACGCAGGTAGCACCCCCAGTTTATGAACCACTTACACTTGTTAAACTCTAATTATTATCTCTGAAATATATTGAATGGGGTTATTTAGGCAGCAGTTTATAGCGCGCAAGGGACATATTAACCCTCTATTGCATGAATTATGAAAAAAATTATTTGAAAAATTATTTTTTCAGCTTTTATTACTGATTGAATAAACCTAGACGTATACAAAGAGTTTCAAAGTTATAACGACTGTATTAATTAATAAAGATACAGCTTTGTGCCAAATATGGCACACCATGAAGATGGCAGAGCGGTCTTGCTGCCATGGGCGAAAAACCTAGCATCATGGACGGTGGTCTTTTTAGCGCGATGTGTCGAATGAAATGAAACAGTTGTTTGCTGCGTTAGGGCACACATGAATGCTGCACTTCCTGCATCTTACTGACGACTTCTTTGTGCAAGATGGCCGCTTACATCTCTGTCTCTTCTCATCAAATTCTGGCCAGTGGCCTACTTGGTCAGATCGGATGTCTTTGGGTGGCATTGCGGCAGCCGGTCCCCGTGCTTTTTTTGGCTTGAACCTACCTGGAATTCGATGTCTTGACTAGAAAGCCTTCCTGTTCCCTGTTGGGTAGGCACTTGTGCGAAGTAAGGCATTCTGCAATTTCTGTTTTGAATTGAGCCAGCGGTAATACTTCTGTCTTCCCAAGCTGCTCCTGCACTTCCTGCACAGTAGCCATGCTGCTACTACCGATAAGTCTAGCATATGCGTAAAAAATCAAACCGCCATTTCTTCGACCTGATATGTATGCGGTAAAGTCCAAGCAGTGAGTTCAGCAAGTCGACCCCGTCCATGTGTCTGCTGTAGACCTTTACTATGCTGGGGCAATCAATTTCGCGAAACGCCTTGGCGGACGTAAACCAGCGCTTAGTCTTTTGGACTGGATCTCTCCCAACAAAGCTCGACAGAAATGTCACGGCGCGGTTATCGTACCAACACAAACACGATAACTCCGCATCATCTATCGCGGTTGTGAGTTCCTCTGAAGCACCACATCCTTTCCATTTCAGTTCCTTTTCGCTTTTCAGGCGACAGTTTGGTAGACGATTCGCCCTCACCTTACCGAATGACAAAATTCCATCTTGTGATAGAGTGACCTGCAGTTTCGGGCTACTGAAGTAATTATCAAAGAAGACCTTGTGTCTCACGTTGCGCAGAACAGGGTCAGAGAGATCCGAGTCTTCACTGCCTGATGGAGTATCACAAGCCGTGGTCTTCTCCCGAGCTTTGCGAGGGCGGTAGAACGTGGACGAGTTCATGGCGCTGGCGTGCTACACCTTCCCCCACAAAACACCTGTATTCCTTCCCGCGCAAATTCCTACTATCTCTAACGTGGTAAAAGCTAGTTTGCGGTGCTGAGCCGCAGTTGAGGAGGAAATCGAACAAACTAAATATGCGGGTGGTAAGCAGTAGTTTTACGGTGGACAGAATGGCACTCCGCGAGGATGGCTTCGACGACTTCCGACAGGAAGACACGGCCTCGATCGCTGAGAAGCTCCTGGGGTGGACCGTGACGCAGTATGAATCAGTGCAGCAGGAAGGAGGCAACATCGCGCGCAGTAGCCGCAGGGAGGGCGGCGGTTTCGGCGTATAGCGTTAGATGGTCCACGGCGACGATGACCCAGCGGTTACCAGCCGACGTCAGAGGAAGTGGTCCATACAAATCGATACCCACACGCCCAAATGGACGGTCAGGGCAAGGGAACGGTTGTAGACCGGCTGGGGGCATGTGTGTTGACGGTTTGCGGCGTTGGAAATCGAGGCAGGAGCAAACGAACTTCTGCACGTAGCGGTACATCCCTCGCCAGAAGTAGCGTTGTCGAATGCGGTGGTAAGTTTTGGACACCCCAGAGTGCGCGCATTGTGGATCAGAGTGGAATGACTCACATATTTCCGACCGCAGACTGCGGGGTATCACGAGTAGCCACTGCCGGCCGTCGGCGTTGTAATTGCTTCGATGCAGCAGGCCGTCACGCATGGCGAAATGGTGAGCTTGACGACGCAAGGCGCGAGTGGATGGTGTTGTGGACGGATCAGAGAGCAAGTCGATCAGCGGGGCGATCCAATTATCCTTGCGCTGTTCAGTAGCGATGATGTGAGCATCGATGACAGAAACAGCAATGGAAGATACTGAGCAGGGGGATTTGTCGCCGGGCAGAGGGGAGCGCGAGAGGGCGTGGGCGTCAGCATGCTTGCGTCCGTTGCGGTACAGCACGGGGATGTCGTAGTCTTGCAGGCGAAGAGCCCAGCGGGCGAGACGCCCTGAAGGATCCTTCAATGACGACAGCCAGCATAGTGCGTGATGGTCGGTGACGGCATCGAATGGGCGACCATACAAATAGGGTCAAAACTTTGTAAGGGCCCAGACGATCGCCAGGCACTCTTTTTCCGTGACGGTGTAATTTTTCTCGGCTTTCGTGAGCGTACGGCTTGCGTATGCTACGACATATTCGGGGAATCCGGGTTTGCGCTGCGCCAGGACAGCGCCGAGGCCTACACCGCTGGCGTCTGTGTGCACCTCCGTTGGGGCCGTAGGGTCGTAGTGGCGTAGTATGGGAGGAGACGTCAACAAATGGCGGAGCTTGGCGAATGCGTTGTCGCACTCGGATGACCACGAATTAAGGGGCCCGTTACTTCCAAGGAGCTTCGTCAGTGGTGATATGATCGTCGCAAAGTTTCGTATGAATCGTCGAAAGTATGAGCACAGGCCTACGAAACTGAGCAGTTCTTTGACGGACGCGGGTTTGGGAAATTCGGCCACGGCCCGAAGCTTGGCCGGATCGGGAAGAATTCCGTCCTTGGACACGACGTAACCTAGGATTGTGAGTTGCCGTGCTGCAAATCGGCACTTCTTCAGATTTAAGTTGGAGGCCGGCGTTGCTCACACGTGTGAAAACTTCTTTCAGACGTTGGAGATGCGTGGAGAAATTCGGAGCGAAAACAACGACGTCGTCGAGGTAACACAAGCACGTGTGCCATTTCAAGTTGCGCAGAACGGTGTCCATCGTGCGCTCAAAGGTCGCGGGCCCATTACACAGTCCAAACGGCATGACGTTGAACTCGTACAAGCCGTCGGGTGTGACAAAGGCTGTCTTCGGTCGAGCGTCGTCAGCCATGGGTACTTGCCAGTACCCCGAGCGCAAATCCAGAGAAGAAAAAATTCGGCTCCGTGGAGGCTGTCAATCGCGTCGTTGATGCGCGGTAGTGGATAAACGTCCTTGCGAGTGATGTTATTGAGCCGTCGGTAGTCCACACAGAACCGCACAGAACCGTCCTTCTTCGCAACGAGAACAACAGGAGACGCCCATGGGCTGTCCGAGGGCCGAATTACGTCGCGTTGGAGTATATCGTCTACTTGCTCATTAATTACCCGACGTTCGGCAGGCGACACGCGGTATGGACGTTGCCGTAACGGTGGCTGGGCGCCAGTGTCGATGCGATGTGTAACAGCGGACGTGCGACCGAGAGAAGTTTGCCCGACATCGAAAGAAGATCGAAATTCTTGCAACAGGCCCAGAAGCTGCGAACGCTGGACCGACGTAAGGTTATCAGCGATGGAGTTACCAAATACATCAGCAGATGACGGATGATACGTGGAAACAGCACTGATGGTACGGGAACTGGGACAGTGCGAGTCATCGGGTACGTCTAGGACTTGTGCATCGTCGACGGGTTGCACTCTGCCGAGACATTCTCCTCGAACCAACCTAACAATGTACGGGAATGGGTTGGTCACAAAAATAGCGGTGTTGCCCTGAGTTACTTGCACGGTCGCGAAAGGTACCAGCAACCTTTTCCTACTAGAACCACGGTCAGATGGCCAAAGGAGTGCAACTGTGTCGGAGAGACCGGTGCAGTAGACCGGCACAGCCGTTGACGAGCTTGGAGGCACGGTCGTGTCGTCTTTGACGAGGATGTTGCTCAGTGCCGAGGGACTGTCTACTGGCGTCAAATGTGAGAATGGTGAGAGTTCAATTCCGGCGCAGGCACAATGAATGACGGCGTCGTGGCGGGAGAGAAAGTCCCATCCGAGGATGACGTCATGAGAGCATGCAGTAATGATGATGAACTCGACGACATATAGAACGTCCTGAATGACGACGCGAGCTGTGCACACTGCTGTAGGATGAATACTCTGCGAACTTGCGGTACGGAGCGACATCCCAGAAAGTGGCGTCGTCACTTTGCGGAGTAAACGGCAAAGTTTTGCGTACATAACGGATACGGCGGCTCCAGTATCTACAAGGGCAGATGCGCGAACACCGTCCACAAACACGTCTATCCCGTTCGATGGGCTTCTCTGAGGGATTTCGCAGTTCGACAGCGTCGCAGCCCTTGCCTCGTGGACTGCGACGACTAGTTTTCCTGGTCGCTTGCGGGCGGACGTGGCCGCATCGGCGACAGTGAGCGACGTCGTGGAGACTGTGAACGGCGTGTAGATGATGCGGGGCCGGACGTCGGTGACATAGGCGGCGGTTGGTCATAATAAGGGCGGCTCGATTCGCTGGGAAGGTTGGATGCGACCCGAGGCTGCTGCACGCGATTGCAATAACGTGCGACGTGACCGGCGCAACCACAGGCAAAGCAGATGGGGCGGTTGTCGGAAGTGCGCCATCGGTTCGCGGGTCCCGGCCATGTAGCAGTACGCGATTGGTGAGGCGGCTGCTGATATGACTGAATGGTGGGCGGCAGTCGCGGCACGTGGACGACGTCGGCGTATGTATGCGGCACAGTTGCGTCGAAGGCCTGGGGTCTGGCGACGGCCTCAGTGTAACTAAGCGGGCGAGCCACAGGAATCGGTGGGGTTGGCCTGGCTACAACTTGTGCGTAGCTTAGTGGCACAGGTACTGGAGGCGGCTGGTGGTATTCAGGCATGACCACCGCGATTTCCTGCTGAATCGCTCGGCGGAGGGGAGGCAGGAGTGTAGTTGACGGCTGTTCGACATGTTGCGGTGGAGCGAAAGCCAGTAAAGAGACCTGGTGGGCAATTTCCTCACGCACGAACGACTTGATTTCGGTGAGCAAGGTGGTGTGGTCAGAAACGGCCGACAAGCCCGCGAGGTCAGCGTCGCGTGATGGTGGTCGACGGGTCATCAAGCGCTGCCGGCGCAGCGCCTCGTAACTTTGGCACAGCGTAATGACCTCTGCCACAGTGCGAGGGTTCTTGGCCAGGAGCATGGTGAAGGCATCGTCGGCGATGCCTTTCAGGACATGTGTGATTCTGTCCGACACCGACATGCTTGCGTCCGCTTTCTTGCACAAGTCGAGGATGTCCTCGATGTAGCTGGTGAAGGACTCGCCGGACTGCTGTGCTCGTTCACGCAAACGCTGTTCGGCTTGCAGCTTACGTACGACAAGACGGCCGAACACGTCGACGACGGCGGTCTTAAAAGCGGACCAAGTCGGGAAATCGGATGCGTGGTTGTTGTACCACATGCCGGCCACACCCGCGAGGTAGAAAACCAGGTTGTTGAGCTTGCCTGCCTCGTCCCATTTATTGGGGACGCTCACGCGTTCGTAAATGGCGAGCCAGTCCTCGACGTCAGTGCCATCCGCGCCGGTGAAGACAGGAGGGTCGCGGATGCGAGGGACACCGGGACATGGCGTCGGCGCAGGAGGAAGCGTTTGCTGAGCGGCGTCTTGGGGCATGGTTGATGGCACGGTACGGGATCGGAGCTCCAAGGGCATCGAATGCGGACCGAAGTCGTTTTAAGAGCACAGCACCTCCACCAAATTGTTAAGGCGTTTATTTGCCGGTACTGAGAGGTACTGCGTAATGGCGACAGCCACGGCCAGGCACGAACTCTCAGCGCGAGCGGCGTCCTTTTTGCAGATGACCCACTAGAAGGCTCTCGAGAGTGCAACCCATTTCTAGGTTCCAATGCATCGCTACAATGAGCTTGAATTGGTCGGGCCCAAGATCGGAGGCTACGCATTGCTCATATTTGTTTTGCATATCACTGAACAGATGGTAGCACGTTACCATGTTTTCTCTTTCAAGTGCATACTGTGCCAAATTTGGCAGACACCGATTTCGGGTTCTCTCCTGTAGTTGCGGGCGAAATTTTAAAAAAGTCACGCCATATCCACAAAGTAAATCATGATGAGTGGGCGAAGCTCGTTCGTTTTCAACCATGGCAGAAAGAGAATGTGTGGTCTGGAACGCGCTTATACTTCATGGTCATCAGCGTCATCGTCATAGTTATCACGTGTAGTGGGTGCATTCCACTATACTGGAACGCGCTTATTCTTCATGGTCATCAGGCGTCATCGTCATCTTTATCACGTGTAGTGGGTACATGCCACTATACTGCGTCATCGTCATCTTTATCACGTGGAGTGGGTACATTCCACTATACGTGGCTACCTACCTACCTACTACTACTACTACTACTACTACTACAGAGGAGGGACACACCCACACCCTAAGGAGCTTCGCCCCTAAAAACCGCCAGGCCTGCACAGAACGCGCAGCACAGCCACAGCGAAAGCTGAGAGAGCGGCCTTTTTATAGCCTTTTTTAAACAGTCTTGGGGCAACTAATACAAGCGCACTTGCATGGTACCCACTACGCCATAAATCATAATTTTCGTGTAGTGGGGAAGCGTCTGCTATGCCATTGTTCGTCATTCTTCAGAAAAGCGCGGTACCCGCTACACTCTAGTAACGCCTTATGTGCACTTTGTTGATGCTGTGGCTGACGACGATGAAGAATTTCGCCTGAGGCTTTTGTAATGGGTTGGAGCATTGAACGCCCCACTCGTTACGCAATTCGCATTGTGTGACACCTGGTACCTTTTTTACTGTTCTAAAACGCTTTACAACACACGTTAACGCGATTCCTTACCCGACATGAAGCCTGCATAGGTTCAGTTTGTACTGCAGTTTCAAGCAGCGGCGTAGCTCAGTGGGAGAGTGCTGGGCTGCCACGCAGAAGACCTGGGTTCGATTCCCATTCTGTCATAGGTGTTTTCCACTTATTTATTTCTTATTTCGTGCGATAATCGTTACGGACACCGGCGGCTGCGGCGGCGGACAACTACGGCGCAGGAACGACCCTTGTTGTGATCTCATAACAGCTTTCGCTGTAAAAAACTAATAATGGGCTTGAATTTGTCAGACCATAAAATATGCCAAAATAATTTTTCTATGTTTGCGCGGTTAAAGTGTTGATAGAAAAAAAATACAACTTGCTCGTGTTTGCCCCCTCGGAGTTTCACGTCGCTTCCGAAAATCCACTTCAGCTCTGTTTTGCATATCGCTCAAGAGATATGGAAGCACTCGCCCATGATGAATGCGCATAACTATGAGAATTACTCCGACAGTATCACATTCTCAACTGGGCATCTCACACACGCAAAAAAAAAAAGGTAGACGGTATTTGCCAAATATAGGACGCCATGCAATAGAGGGTTAAGGTGACTGAGTGTGCTCTCATGACGTACATAGAATGGAGAAAGTACTGCCTGGTGCTCTTCAGGGAAAGTGCTCGTTCAATGTGAATCTTTCCAATTAAGAAAGCTTGCAGTGCACCGGGTCTTTCTAGATTCAATTCGTTGTTGGTTTAATACTGAGCATATGAGAATTTCAATAACACCCAATTATGACAAAAGAACGACAGTTTTCATTAAGTCGTTTGATGTGAAAGAGAATGTTTGTTTGTTGACAGTGCGAATGTGCTGCTACGACGGTTAAAGGAGTAAGTTCATGCTGTGCTTAACCGCACCTAAATAATTTTATTCACTTACAACTTTGTTCACTTACTTTAGAATATGTTACTACAGCCCACCTTGTAAACCTGGGTATCCAATCCATGAACGTGGACAAATATTTTCATCAATAGAAATCTAATTTTGTTGAACTAAATCATTTGCTGTCATCTCTGCTGTCATTTGCTTACCTACAGAAGGTTTGAAAACTACAGTTTAGCATACTACTCACATATGAGTACACACACTCACACTCATTCGAAAGGCGTTAGTGTGAGCATAAGTGAGTGGCGAGAGGCGTGAGTAAACCTGAGTGTGAACGCGAGAGAGTGCACATGAAAATTTACACCATCTTCCCAAAGGGAACTCTTATGGGGTGCGAAGCAGCAGCGTTGCGCATGGGAATGGTGGAGAGGGTGAAGCGAGAGAGAGGTGACACGTACAGACATGTTTCAACGCGTACGTTCGGCGCGCGTCAGGCGGCAGCTGCGGGCGCTGCGGCGAGCGCGCGGCAGGCGAGGGAGAGAGTGACGTCAGCGCGCACTGCGAGGGAGAGAGTGACGTCAGCGCGCACTGCGAGGGGAGCGTGACGTCAACGCGCAGTTGCGGCGTGACCTACTTGGCACCGCTCCAACATCTGCGGCGAGGGGAGCGCGTTGCGGCGCGTTCGTACGGACGCACGGACGGAGGGACAGCGTTACACAGCCTAGTCAAAGAGCTGCTTCGCATCTAATATGAGTAGGCGGGCAGTATGAACGTGAGTGAGTATCGATGAGTGCGAGTCGGTGTGAGTATGCTAGGTGAGTGAGTACTCACGAATGTTATAGTTTGTGTACGAGCGAGTAACGAGGAATGTGTGTAGATGTGAGTATGAACGTGAGTAAATAGTCATCAGTGTTATTAGGCATGAGTGTCGAGGGGTGTGAGTAGACGTATGAGCGTGAGACAATACGCATCGGTGTGTGTATGAGTAAGCGTCAAGGGGTGTGAGTAGACGCCACGTGAATACTCATCGGTGTGAGTAGGCGTGAGTCTGAGTAAGGGTGAATGTCGAGGGGTGTGAGTAGACGTGGTATGACCATTATACTCTAGAGGCAACTAAGAAGGTGAGGGAGTACTCACGTTGACAATTTATATTTTTGTGCTGGGGATTCTATTTGTGTTTTTATAATTTGGCATATATAGCACTGTTATTGCTGTATTACTGTAATCTGTCTGTTTATTCCAGCCTGTTTATCTTGTAACCTATACATCACCCTAATAATCATGACCTTTGATGACTGCAGTATTCAGAAATAAATAAATGAATAAATAAATATTCTGCTTATATCATAGATAAGCTTGTGCGCTCAAAAAAGCTTTTACCACTTCTATAGAAAAGTGTTCCGCACATGCGTATCACACACATTGGTTCCACTCACAGGCGTGCCCATGGTTCTCTGTCAGGGGGGGGCGAAGGAACATCGCGCCACCTCTTTCCCTACTAAGTCGGCTTTTTATTTGTTCTTCCTCAAAACATAACAGGTTCATCCATCCGCATTCATAGCACCTGCCATTAGCCGCTTTGCTCGGTCTCTTCACACAAAAAAAGGTGGCCGAGCTGAAGTGAAGACACACTTTTATGTACTCTTTCTTTCCTCGGACAATCGTCGAGTGGAACGCCTTATCTGCTGATGCGGTACAACGTACCAACATTGATTCTTTTCTGCAGGCGATAAGAAATGTGGCTCCGTAAGCGCCACTACGCTTGAAGCGTCATGTAACGTCATGTACTCACTTGCTATCACCTTCACTTTGCTGTGTTCGAATAAATGGTGAAACTTTTTTTTTTCTTTTTTCTGTGCTATGCGAGTACAAGGTCAGTACTTGTGACTACTTTGTGCTATTTGAGTACTTGGAATGTGAGTACTTGGTTCTATGTGAGTACTGACTGCCATAGAATTTGTTCCTTTTTGTTGCTTTGCATATTTTACCAATGTCGTTTCTTCGCAGAATATTACTTTATGTACTTCTTTGTTTCTTTTTTCTTCGAGCTTGTGTTGTGTTGCTGCGTTATGTATTTATGCCGCACTCCTGCCTAAGGCCTTAATAGAAGACCGGCAGTATGTCACAAAATAAATAAATAAATAAATATTGAAGTATGACGCAGATTTTGATCTTAGGTGTCTACAGGGGGGCGGCCACTTCTCCGCGCCCTCTTTGCGTGCACACCTAGGTTCCGCTGGATCTACCTGTGCGCCAGTGGCGTAGCCAGAGGTGGCACATCGGACCCATGCCCCCCCCCCTCCTCCCGCGCGCCATCGTTTCGCCATGGCATACAGGGCGCGGAATGGCCTTTTGCGTGCCCCCCCCCCCCTTCAGATCAAGGCGGGGCCCCCGCAAAAAATTTGTGCCTATGCCATGGCTGTGCGCCCATGTATCTTTCTTGTGTAGAACACAATGCTATCCATGTACTCGTCCGCCGCGGTGGACCAGTGGCTACGGTGCTTGGCTACTGACCCGAAGGTCAGCAGCCGAGCACCGTAGCTACTGTGCTCGGCTGGCTTTTTTTTTTTTTAAAGCCATGAGCGCCAGCCGAGCTACTGTGCTCGGCTGGCCCCTGTGGCTTTTCCTGTCCCCACTTTAGGGGGGCCTAGCCCCCCCTCCCCCCCTTCCCACGAAATTCGGATGGAGTGGGGTGTTTTACCGACGACATATAATAAAAATAAGTGTCTCTCAAGGCCTTCAACAAGTGCGCCGCCCCCCCCCCCCCCCCCCCCTTCCCCCCTTCTTGCAAAAAAATTCCCGGTTACGCCCTTGTGCCGTTACCGTTTGTTCCGTCTCATACTATCCGTATATTTCGTATCGTTTTATGGACCCTTCCATATATTAGATACGGACTCCGTCTGTTCCTTAAGACTAAATCCCTACACCAGGTGTCTCAAACTCACCTCAGCTGACGGGCCGCAGTCACGAAAATTTCTCACTCAGGGGCCAGGACAATGACGAAGGTAAAAACAAGGGGGGTTGGGGGTCTGATGGGTTGTACAAAATGTGAGCTGACATTGCCACTTTGAGGAAGATCTTTCCCATATCTCATGTATGAGTCATCAGCCTACTAAAGAGCATTTGGGGCCGTTATTACCAGACTATATCAATACATGTATACCTCCAAAATCACTAAATCCTGGACGCCGATTCTCAAATAGAGTTTTGTTTAATGGTTATGTATCAACACATGGTGACCACCGGGCATGCTTGACGACGAAAATGGTTGAGACGTCAGTCATGCCTGTGTAGCTCATAAGCAGATTTTTATTTTAATAATAAACAAATGGGCGGAACAAAGTCATGTGCGCGCCGCGGGCCACCAGCGAGAGGTCTGCGGGCCGTGTGTTTGAGGCCCCTGCCCTATACTCGCACGGCATTTCTTATGCACCATAGATCAGTGTCTATATTTTCCTTACAATTTCCGTACGCTTCCGCATAAATGCGTAAAAAATCCATTTACCATCCATACAAATCCCTACAAAATCCATATTTCATATGGAAAATATACGGAATCAGTATGTTTTCCGCATGGCCTCCGAGTTTAGCCGGCGGCGCGCCGTTGCTACGGCCGTCCCATTCGCCGGTAGAGCGCGTAATCTGCGAAAGCGGTCGCACCGCAGCGCGCACTCTCCATGGCTCGCTTCCCCCGACGCGGACACACGCGGAGGGCCAAAGCATGGCAGACGCAGCCTCTGTGCGACGCATAACACAATATTGCAGCACACATGTGCCGACTAAAGGCAAAATGGCGCTTACTGGTGCAATTGAGCTATTGCCTCTTCAATTCTGACGCATACTTAGGACTGCGGAGAGAGGCACATGACCACAAGACCGTTCGATGATGCCATACGTCACGTTTTGCTACGCGCTGGTAATCTTCTCTCGGGGATGGATTGTAGCAAAAAACAGACCCACGGAATAGACACGAATGCTGGCAGGTCGCCTCGTTTCTTGTACTGTGGCTGTTTTTTTTTTTCTCCTATTTTTCTTTTTTCTTTTTTCTGGGGCTCGTGTCTATTCTATCTACGTCATTCGCTCTACAAACCGTCGCTGATGCCCAAGCAACAGGCTTCAATTCGCTACACTCCATATTTTCCTTATCTGTGTAGTCGTGCAATGTTAAAAAAAAAAGAACGCGATTTTTGTTAGCAGGTTCGCGCAGTGGCCTGTTTTCGTTCTCCAAAGATCGTATGCAGGTTTTAAATCTGAAATTCCGTATCTTTTTATATATAGAGAAAATAGTTCTGCCAGTGTTCTTGTGTATCATTGGTATCCGGCATTTACTTTGCCACTTCAACATAGGACGAAGGAATACATGAGGCGACCTCAATAGAGTGTTCTGGGCACAGCTGTGCTAAACAGCCTGCGATGCATAGGGTTTTTGACATCATGTATGGAATTGAGGCGACGGTCATCATTCGAGAGAAATTCATGAAAACTGACGCCAAGTTAGTTTTTTTCTGTCAGAGCGAGAGAAAGCTACGCAGCAGTACATTTATCTGAAAAAATGAAGAAATAGACACGGTTGTGACGCGAGGCATAACCAATATAATTTTGATCATATGACAAAGATTGAGTGATCACATTACCTGTGCCAGACAACCCACGATTTGCACGAATACATACAACATAGAAAATAAAATTCGGTAGATCCCACGTACCATCAAAATCGATGTCATGCGAAGCATGTGGTGGGAGGGTGACCGTGGTGTCATGTTTTTGTTGAGCGAGAAATTACGAAATGAGACTAAACATATGTACAAATGTTATACGCACAGACATGTATGTTGAACAGTCACATATGTTTTATATAACCTGTTGTCTACAGTTGCGTAACGATGCCAAGAGAAACATGTGTATTACGAACCGCAGAAGCGGTAAGCTGAAATGTAGCGCTTGTGCTTGAGAGGATGGTAGCCCTGGATAGTGCTACGTAGACCAACTTCAGTGGACGGCGCTTAACTACAATTGACGCTAACCCGACGTGATGCCTGTATCATTGCAGTACAAACGTAATGTTTATAAAATTAGACGGACGCCTGCGTAGGGTCGTTAGCCAAAGCAGTTCCGAGACCTGACCTGGTTCTGTGGTAGAATACTTGATTGCCACGCAGAATGCTTGGGTTCGATTCCCACTGGGAGCATCACATTTATTCTTTGCATTCATCGGGTCAACGCTGCCGATGTCGGTTTTTCCTAACACTGTCGCATTTAAATTACCAAGTCTGTGGTCACCGCTCCTCGGTATATAGGCATATGCCCGCATACCGCGGCCGGTGGCATACGGGTGGCACATGCCACACGCGTCTCGAAGAAAGGGTTTGACGTCGTACACGAGGACATTTTCAAATTATTCATGTCATGATCAGGCAGTGATAATCCGCAAACCCTCTTACCCTCCGATACGAATTTTGGTCTACCTCAAGTAAATGAGGTGGTCACCAGAGCACCCAGACGTAGTCGGCTAGATAGATAGATAGATAGATAGATATATAGATAGATAGAAATGCTCAAAGTGCATGGCGTACGCAAATAAATGCTTCGCATTAAAAAAAAAACGGTCAGGGAAAAGTTCAGAGTATCTTCACTCTGTGAAGTTGGACAAAGAGCGGAGCTTTTGTATACGAGCAACTCCATTACGGCGTTAGAGAGACACTATTTTGTGCACCCATAGACCCTTTTCATAAACCGCAAGTGCGCTTCCCTGTGCTGCATCTTCGCCCTAATAATGGCGGCACCTGTCGTCCTTCAGGTGGAGAGCAGGTCCTAGCGGAACGTGCCATGGCTTTTCTATCATGCGTGTTTATATCAAGGGAGCCCAGTGAACGTTTTCCGCGCTATAGGGCAAGCAAACTGCGCTTGAACACGCTGTTTGCAGTAAGTGACCAGCCGCCATTAGTGGGACAAACTGCATTGCAGGAAAGCTAGCTTTACAATTATGAAAAGGGTCTGCTGGAGGAACCGCGGCTCAGCGTCTTTGGAGGGGGGAAAGGAATGAAATAGTGGGAAGAGGAGACACGCGGCAGTGGAGGGCTCAGAAACATTTTTAACATCCGGGGTTCTTTGAATGCACCTAAATTTAAGAACACGGCCCTTTAGCATTCCGCCTCCATAAAAATTCGCCTCCCCCCCCCCCCCCCCCAAAAAAAAAAAAAGAACGCATGTGGCCTCCATCAAATTGTGGCGACGCACGAAATAATACCACCTGGGGTTCTTCAACGTGCACCAAAACATTGCTACACAAGCCTCCAACTGTAGCCTCCATGCTAATGCGGCCGCAGAAAAAAAAACGACAAAGCAATGAAAAGAAAGAAACAGAGGGGAAAGGGGGGAGATCAGGTGTGGTTCTTTCACGCGCACCTAAATATATGTACATGAGCCCCCGGCCGACCGGAAAAAAACACAAACAGACAAAGAACGGTCTTTCTGTGTTACGCACACATGGCCCATGAGCTGGCACGCCACCGGCGGCGCGCCGACTAATGGGAGGCTATGTCACGAGAAACAACATGATGTCTTTTTTTTTTTTACAGACGGCGCCACCATCAAAACATATTTGCGACATTTATTGTTTCATGAAAGTCTTTTGTCTCCACCACTGCTTCATAAAGTTAGTGAGTAGTGGTCATGGCTCTCATATACTGAGCTCAAATGAAATAAAAATGAACCCACCTTGAAAAATGACATAAGCCCGTAGTTTCCACAGCCCGCATATCTAAAGAAAACTATTTGAACATTACTTAACCACGTCCGTCCCTCGAGCATAGAAGAAAAAATGTTGCGAGAGCATCCAGCGCGAAAGCTGATGAGTGCATTTTTTTTGCCGGGAATCTTACGGGACTAGGCCTCACCGTCACTCAGTGTAACAGTTGCTCCACACAGACATACTTGCATACGTGTCCACAAGTTCCACACGCTGCGAAGTATAGTTTCTTCACAGCTGCGTTCACGGTCTCCATGGATCACGACACAAGCACGAATCAAAGCAGTACATGGCCTGACCGGCGAGCGTGGCCGCACAAGCGAAATCTACAAGCTTAACTGACATTGCAGAAGCAACGGTCGCGGATGGATACAGTCAGTGCTAAATTTTCGTTGTGAGTAAACTAAGTAAATTTTACTGGTTAACGAACTTTCAAGTTTTCATTATTGCCGATACAATGTCGACACCAGACGCCTTCATCCTTTCACGCGTTACTCTTTTTATCGCAATGAGAAATGGCATGCGCAGGCTCGAGCTCAAATTTGAGTTCGGTTGTTTGTGTATGCTCCTGCATGCAGGGACCAAATGGTGCGTGCTTTGCTGCTAGGCGAGAAAACGTCTTATAAAGTCCGTCTTCTAGACGTCACAAACAAGAGATGTAATATGGCTGTCCTGTGACATTTTTAAAACGTCGAGAATGGTTTAGAATCAGACAAACGTCTTGAAATATCTCTTAAAAAGTGGGTTTTCAAGACGTAACCAAAAGCAGATATAATAAAGCATTTCCTTTACGTTTTGAAAACGTCGACATTGGTTTGTAATCAGTTTAATGCCCTTTATCCCTAGAAAAATGTCTTCTAGACCATGTGTGCTACCTGGGTACAGCTACATCGACACAGAAATTGTCAGCACACTCGATAACTTCGTTTAGAAGAACATAGAGCTGAGCTAGTTGGTAAATATTCATTGTAAAAGACTCCATAGATGGAACACCAAACCACAGAGCCATGCTGGTGCCCGAAATTCCTTCGCAGAAACCGCCAGGCCTGCGCGGAATGCGCAGCAGAGTCACAGCGAAAGGGCCACAAGCTAACTTGCATGGTACCCACGACGCCACTATTTGTCATTCTTCGGTAAAGTGTGGTACATGCTGCACACCTGTAAGGTATTACGTGCACTTTGTTGATACAGGGGCTGACGGCGATAAAGAATTATGCCTGAGGCTTTTGTAATTGGTTGGAGCATTGAAGGACCTACTCGTTACGCAATTCACGTTGTGTGACGCCTCGTTGCTACTTTACTGTTCTAAAACACTTTATTACACATGTTAACTCGATTCCTTACCCGACAAACCTTCATAGGGTCAGTCTGCAACGGAGTACAAGCAGCGGCCTAGATCAATGGTACAGTACTGGGCTGCCACGTAGAGGGTCGACGCTCGAATCCCATTCTGTCCTTGGTATTCTTTATTAAGTTTGTTTTCTTATTTCGGTGGACAACTACGGCGCCAAAATCGGCCCTTGTTGTGATCTCATAACAGCTTTCACTGTAATAGACCTTATACAGGCGTTATGTCGGGAAGGAGCCCCATTAAAATATGTAATATAGCGTTGTCGAAGAGTTAAATAACAACCAGACGTCACAGTACGAATCGCGTAACGTTCCCAACCCATTACGATGGGCTCAGGCATAATTCTTCATCGTCGTCAGCCACCACATCAACGAAGTGCACATAATGCCTTGCAAATGCGCAGCGGGTACCTTGCTTTTCACGGAATGACAAATAATGGCATCGTGCGTGCCTGACAAAAACAATGATTTATGGTGTAGGGGGGTACCTTGCAAGGGTACTTGTATAAGTATCCCGAAGGGAGTTTACAACGTGTTCTGGAAATGCCGCTCTTCGAGCTTTCTCTGTTACTGTGTTGCGCTTTCCGCGCAGGCCTGACATTTTTAACAGCAATATCTCAACTAGCTCAACTAATTGAGAGGTACTCACGTTAAAAACAAAAGAAGATTAATGGTGAGGGAATCGGCGAAATTCCAGAAGGTTCCGATGCACGAATGCGCGTCTTCTACCTCTGCAATTACACGTCCAACTTGTTGGCCGCCAGTTTGAATATCGGCCCGAAGTCATGCTGTTCATATACAGCAAAAGTACGGCTTCCGGATGGCCAAATTGTATTCCATTGTGTCCCTGTGAAGAAGACAATTGGGCGGAAAACAATGATGTTCGTATACCGGTTTTTCCGCCCACTTAGGAGACGAAGTGTGCAGGTTTCTGGTGAATTCTGCCGAATTCAGCCCCTTCAAGGCTGAATGTGAGTGCGCCTTTAGAGATTTGTTGAGGATCGATCAGAGTCACATCTCGAGCGGTGCTAATAACGGCACTATTTATAGCCCAAAAGAAGCCACGTCGTACATTTTCAGTTGCGCAAATATACCCACAAAACAAAAATAACCAGAAAAGGGGGTAAACTGGCTGTCCTCTAGCGCATTCCCATTCCTGGATTTTTTCACCACGTACCACTCGAGGTCAAAATTTACTCTCATGCTAACCCAGTTTTTGAACGTAGAAAAGGTAGAAAATATTCACCCGCTGAGGTTTCCATCGAGTATAGTCAGAGTAATTTTCACTGCCTCTACAAGGGTTTTGGGGTGATTTCTGAGTTATTTCAGGTGGTAAAAAAAGACGGGTACGATCGGACCATCAGCCAACGAATTTATTAAACATCAAATGACGCATAATTGACGACACGCACAGAGCTTAACATACACACACACACACACAACCAATGCAGAATAAAACATCACCTGAACGGACTGTTCGTGTTATCCAACCGTACATTGACCACCCGCTTTATAGGCTATATAGGCCCCGCATTTTGACCTGCCATGTAGTGCCGGTAGGAGAGCTGTGGTTTTCGCGTCATTGAACAATAAAAGTTCATAGCTCACGCGTAAACTTAAGGTGGGCTACAAGCCCCCATGAGTCACACCGACCTTTTAGTACGGCTATAAACCCGCCCGATCTTACCCTTTAGATTATCCAATTATTAGCTGGAACTCCGGCCTGTTGGCCCCACCCGCGTTAGCACTGCTGATGCACAAGAACATAAAATATACCTAGCACAAACGGCAGCTTAATAATTTTCATTCAGCGGTAGAGCACAAACAATAACACATATTTCCTAACGCCGGCGAAGAAGAGCGGTGCCGCGCATTCTTACCGACGGCGTCTCTAGGCCTTTTCGAGGAGCACGGCTATGCGATAAGTGACAGCTGGCGATCACAGAACGCATATCCTGTGTAATTTTCGTTGGCGCTATTTTAGAGAAAGAACAACTTTATTGAGAATGCCTGCAGAAACGATTAGGCTCCCTCCGGGCAGGGGCACGAGCCTTCATCGCGACGCGGCCTTGACGACAGTCTCGTGCGTTGTGCTCCTCGAAGTCTTCCTCCTTCGCTACTTCCGCGGGTCCGAGAGGGCCGCCGCTCCCTTCCTGGGGGGTGCTGCCGCCTTCTCCTCGGTTTAGCTGCCGAGACCTGCTGGACGGGCTTGAGTTGTGTCTTGATCGTAGAACCTCGTTGCAGCCTCTAGCCACGGCGGCATTGTCGTCTTCTCACTGGCTTCTCTCGGATTTACGCTACAGTCCCAAAGGATGTGAGCCGCGGTAGCTCTCTCCTTCGCGCACAGTCTACATACGTCACTCCCGTACACACTCGGACACACATGCTTAGCTAGCACAGGGGTGGAGCAGGGATTTCGTCTGTAATTTAGCTAAATGAAAAATACGTGTTCGCTATTGGCGGCGTCTTACGGAGCGATGTACCTCCAACGAACGAGATGGCTCACCGTCATTGTTTTGACCATGCTCACCGGGCGGCAGCAGGTTGGTTCCGTATGCCTTGTATGCTAGATGTTTGACAACGGTTGGCGCATGGCGCGGACAATTGGGACTGTACTTTACTCCAGCAGACATTGTTTTCTGTAAAACAAAATCTATCCAACGCTTGTTTCGCCTGCTCCGGTGACCCACTCACTGGCCACTGGCCGGCTCGGTGCCGACGACGTAGCGAAGCCTTTTTTAGGAGCGAAGCTCCGTAGGCCCGCACCCCGCCGGCGCCATCACCGCCGTCGAAGCTCCCCGGCGCGTCACCGCTCGCAACCCTTTCTCACCTGCCTCCCTCTTTCTTCGTCGCTGCCCTCTCCCCTCAATACCGCGAACGCGCGTTCCCGCCACCGGGCGCAGCAGACGCTCTCCGCGCGTGAGGCGCAAAAAAGGCGCGCGGCGCAAAAAGGCACTTCGCGTTAACGGGACCCTGAAACGGTTATTTGAAGCTTTGTCAGCGTTTAGGCTACAGCATCATCGAACCATTGGCACCACAAATTTCGCTGCACGCCGTGTACCAAGGCGGCTACGGCCAATTATACCATACCCTCCTTCTTACCCCTGCCTTGCCTCCTCAACTCATGATACACGCTGGCATCGCTGGCGATCGCAGAGCTCATGTGAGCACACTCGACGATTTGAGCTTCGCCCAGTGAGGACCTCCGAGATTGCACGCCGACATGTTGCGTGCATCTCGGAGACCATAGCCCCAGTGCGCCCGGCAGCACGCACGCCGTCTGACAACAGAGACATCGCGGAGGGGGTTGATATCTGCTCCGACAGGTGCCGCCACCCTACCAGCCAATTTTTCGTGCGCGCACACCGCAGCCAATCAGATCGTGCGCAGACTACGTGTCATACTCGGGAGGGGCGGTTGAAAACGCGTTGGGCTGAGCCGCAGTGATCTGCAGCGATTCGCAGCTTTATAGCGTTGTATTCAATTACACAGTGTACGCAGAGAGCTTAAATTAGTCTGTAAATGAGCCTTAGGACTTGGTCTACTGGCTCAATGTGTTTGTACAAAATCGTCAAAACCGTTTCAGGGTCCCTTTAAAGAGAGGCCAGCGTTCTACCTTTGCCACACACGCACTCTGCTGCCATAGGCGACTACAGTTTCCTCCGTGCTCCCATCACTTCCTTCCTCCAGTACAGCCACTGCGGGTTTGACTTTGTCTGCGAGTAATGGAAATACGACCTACCCGATGTGGACACCTTCAGGGAACGCTACTTCGCAAGATCATTGGCATCGACCGCGACATCGAAATGACAATCTTACTCGGATCCTTCGAATGGTTAAACAGTTGCAAAACGTACATAGTCGTTTGAGTCCCATTTCTAAGGAACTTCGCTCATCGGTTGTATTCGTGCACGGAACAGCTGCTAGTTTTGTTATCGCTTCAAAGTTGTAAGCGGTCACTCTCTAGGAAGACACCACGGATGATCACACCAACTTGATTTTGTTGCCGCTGACAGTGTTCTTTGTAGCTTTTCCCGATTCTGCAGAGAAGCAAGGTATCCGCGACGTCTAGGTTCGAAGGCTGGCGCTCGTACGCGCGCGGCCGCTCGATGTGGTGGAAGAAACACGCGAAATCCAGCTGAATGCGCCATCAGCGCAAGGAGACCCATAAAACGCGCTTCATGCAGTCGCCTGTCTCCAGGGCCACTAGAAAACATGCACCAACGATTTGCGGAAATCTGCAAGACGGCTTTCCAGCACGTTTTCTTTCTTTTTTTTCTTGGAGCACGCCGTTTTGTCCCCAGAACGCTTTCCTCATTCATTGTGTTTCAGCAGCTCCCAGTTCCAGTTAAAGGCGTAGACTGGGTGTCAACGATGAGGCACGAAAATCCCATGCCAATTAAAAAAAAAATAACGCCATATCCACGAGGTGAATGATGATGAGTGGGCGAAGCTCGATAGTTTTCATCCATGGCAGAAAGAGAATGTGTGGTCCGGAATGCGCTTATACTTATGGTCATCAGCGTCATCGTCATCGTTATCACGTGTACTGGGTACATTCCACTATACTGCGTCATCGTCATCTTTATCCCGTGGAGTGGGTACATTCCACTACACGTGACTATCTACCTACTACTACTACAGAGGGAGGACAGACCCACACCCTGAGGAGCTTCGCCCCTAAAAAAAACCGCCAGGCCTGCGCGGAACTCGCAGCACAGCCACAGCGAAAGCTGGGAGAGCGGCCTTTCTAGAGCCTTTTAAACATTCTTGGGGCAACTACAACAACCGTACTTGCATGGTACCCACTACGCCATAAATCATCATAATTTTGTGTAGTGGGGAAGCGTCTACTATGCCATTAATTGTCATTCTTCAGAAAAGCGCGGTACCCGCTACACTCTTGTAACACATTACGTGCTATTTGTTGATGCTGTGGCTGACGACGATGAGGAATTTTGCCTGAGGCTATTGAATGGGTTGGAGCATTGAACGACCAACTCGTTACGCAATTCGATTTGTGTGACGCCTGGTTCTTACTTTACTGTTCTAAAACGCTTAACAACACACGTTAACGCGATTCCTTACCCGACATGAAGCCTGAATGGGGTCAGTTTGCACCGCAGTTTCAAGCAGCGGCGTAGCTCAGTGGTAGAGTGCTGGGCTGCCACGTAGAAGACCCGGGTTCGATTCCCGTTCGGTCATGGGTGTTTTTTATTTTAATTTTTTTATTATTTCGTGCGATATTGGTTACGGACACCTGCGGTGGCGGCGGCGGACAACTACGGCGCAGAAACGACCCTTGTTGTGATCTCATAACAGCTTTCGCTGTAAAAGGGGGGGGGGAGTTGTGGGGTTCGCGTACTTTCGCTTGAACTGAGAGCGTCACTCGGTGGGGGGGCAAAAGCAGCCGAAGCAGGAAGCTTGCAGTCACGTGTTAATAAACTCTCAAACTGCAGTAAAGTAGATAGGTGGGCGAGTTGGAACTGATTCATATTGAAAACTTTTCAGCGCGAACGGGACAGAGCACAAAGGAGAGGACACTGCACAAGATGTCGCACAGCGCTTGTGTTGTGCAGTGTCCTCTCCTTTGTGCTCCGTCCCGTTCACGCTGAAAAGTTTTCAATATGAAACTCTCAAACGACGGTTAAAAGCCACGTGATAGGAAACTCCCTACTTTGTACAAGTGAATGTGACGTCATTTTACTACGTCCCTCAGAGGTGGTGGTAAAACTATGTCATCTACCGCATTTTACTCCCACATGAGGTATTTTTTCAAAATTCGAGGGAGTTTTTAGAGGTCATGAGCCGCAAAAACCCCAATCTCAGATAACTTTTGTTTACAGTGTAGCAACATAGCCAAAATCGCGCAAGTCGACTCTAAACATTGATTTCTGCCGCCCAGTGTGGCTATATATAGCCAAACCTGGCAATACTGAGTTCATTTGGGCGGAACCCGTTCTGTTACTCCATAAACGGTCAGGTCCGACGCACTGTGGGAATCGATGTAATGCGAAGCAGTCAGTGCGGAGCAAACAAAGCATGCTGCACATAGCATGCATATCACGATTTACGTGTTACGACCTATCATTTATGTTCGTCATGCAGTAACCTCGCACAATAGAAATTTTTGTGTTTAGCAAGCGAACTGGATGCGAGTCCACCATTAGCGTAGCATGTAAATCACGTTGTAGAAGACATGGGTGTCGTAATTTTCATGTTACCACCTGCTATTTATGTTCGCCATAGAGTCACGTCGCACAATACGAATATTGCTGCATATTAATTTAGTGGAACAGCCGCAAGCGTGCCATGAGCGTGGCATGCAAGTCATGTCGCACATGACATGTCAAGATTTCCATATTACCACGTGTCATATATGTTCGTCATACGGTTACATCACGTAATACCAAATTTGTTGTAAATCAAGCTAGCGAAACAGCTGCGAGAGTACCATGAGCGTGGCAGGAAAGTCATGTTGCACATGACATGTCATGAATTGCATAATACCATTTGTCATTTATGTTGGTCATACAGTCACGTTACGGAATACCAAATTTGGTGTGTATCAAGCTAGCGATACGGCCGTCAGCGCACTATGAGCGTTGCATGCAAATCATGTTTGCACGTGACATGCACGTCATAATTTCCATATTACCACCAGTCAAATGTGTTGGTCATGCAGAAATATCTCATCATACCCAATTTTGGACATATCAAATTAACGAAACAGCCGCAGGGGTACCACAGCCATGGCATGTAAATCACAGCGTTCATGACAAGTTAGTCATGATTTTCATGATGCGACCAGCCAGTCGTTTTTTTTCATATAGTCATGTTATGCCATACAAATTTTCGTATAAATCCCTTTAACTACGGTCTGGAGAGCACAAAGTCGTAGGCGGCTAGATAGATAGATAGATAGATAGATAGATAGATAGATAGATAGATAGATAGATAGATAGATAGATAGATAGATAGATAGATAGATAGATAGATAAGCTCAAGGTCACCGAAGTTCGCTAAGCAATCAATGATAAAAAGCCGGTAGATCCCACACAGTGTGGGAATCGATGTAATGCGAAGCAGCCAAATCATGCTTTACAAAATTCGCATGTCATGTTTTACATGTTAGGACCTGTCATTTATGTTTGCCATACAGTCACGTCGCGCAATACCAAATTTGGTGTATATCAAGCTAACGAAACGGCCGCGAGCGCGCCATGAGCGTGGCATGCAAGTCATGTCGCACATGACAAGTCATATGATTTCCATGTTACCACTGATCATTTATGTTTGTCATACAGTCACGTCACTCAATACCAAATTTGGTGTATATAAAGCTAACAAAACGGCCGCGAGCGCGCCATGAGCGTGGCATGCAAGTGATGTCGCACATGACAAGTCATGATTTTCATATTACCACTGGTCATTTTTGTTCGTCATACAGTCACGTCACAACACCAAATTCGGTGTATATCAAGCTAACGAAACGGCCGCGAGCGCGCCATGAGCGTGGCATGCAAGTCATGTTGCACATGACAAGTCATGATTTCCATAGTACCACTGGTCATTTATGTTCATCATACAGTCAAGTCACTCAATACCAAATTTGGTGTATATCAAGCTAACGAAACGGCCGCGAGCGCGCCATGAGCGTGGCATGCAAGTCATGTCACACATGACAAGTCATGATTTCCATATTACCACTGGTCATTTATGTTCATCATACAGTCACGTCACTCAATACCAAATTTGGTGTATATAAAGCTAACGAAACGGCCGCGAGCGCGCCATGAGCGTGGCATGCAAGTCATATCGCACATGACAAGTCATGATTTTGATATTACCACTGGTCATTTATGTTCTTCATACAGTCACGTCAACCAATACCAAATTTGGTATATGCCAAGCTAACGAAACGGCCGCGAGCGCGCCATGAGCATGGCATGCAAGTCATGTCGCACATGACAAGTCATGATTTCCACATTACCATTGGTCATTTATGTTCGTCATACAGTCACGTCACTCTATCCCAAATTTGGTGTATATCAAGCTAACGAAACGGCCGGGAGCGCGCCATGAGCGTGGCAGGTAAATTATGCTTTTCATGACAAGCTAGTGATGATTTTCATGATATGACCAGTCATTTATGTTCGCAATACGGTCATGTTATGCCACAACAAATTTGGTATAAATCCCATTAACGATACGGCCAGGAGAGCACAAAGTCGTAGGCGGCTAGATAGACAGATAGCTAGATAGATAGATAGCTAGATAGAAAGATAGATAGGCTCAATGTCGCCGAAGTTCACTAAGAAATGCTTCGCATTTAAAAGCAGTGAATGATGTCACCTCGCTCTTGACTACATCCGCGACCCGAATCCGCCAGTACATAGTACATTGATAGCGATAGAAGAAACTGCAGGACGAAATCTACAGGAAGATGAACTTCTGAAGTCAGAACTTGGATATGTGTTGCAGATGTTTGATTACGATGCATGGCATGTGTAGCGACTTTCGCAGGTGTAGTACACCGGAGGCCGCATTAAATGAAATTCGACCATAGAAGAGTCACGAACCCACCCTATAGAGGTTTACATGTCTTGTGAGCCCCTTCGAGTGCACCTTCGACTGCTGACAAGGCATGCATACCACCCCTTGTCTTCACTACAGACAACCTGACCAGGCTGGGCCTATTCAGAATGCCTCAACACTCATAGACATATCATTCCTGTAGGCTTCGCACCAACCGTCTTCCCTGAAGTGCCGCAGTAGACACTGTGTAAACCACTGGTGTGCCTTGAAATACCTGGGATTTCGAAGAAATCGCGTGTTCCTTGTGCGGGACTCAAGCAACTCACATTGGCATACTTGATAGAGCGATACAACGATTCTGTACACATATACACTGATGGGTCTGTGACTGCGTGCGTCTCGACTGCGGCGTTTGTGATTGCTCAACTAGATATCTCCCAGCAAGAGAACTCAGACCATAAGTTGTCTTCAACAGCAGCAGAACTAATTGTTACACGGGAAGCTGTTCGATTTGTGTCCTACCAAACTAGTCACAAATGGACCATACTCTCTGATGCGAAATCCGTATTACAAGCCCTTGATTCTTGCTCAAGAAGAGGACAGTATTACGTATTGGCTCACGAAATCATACAGGCATTCGATCTCACTGATCGAAATGGTCACACGATTATATTCAAATGGATACCTGGACACTGTGGATTGGCAGGCAACGAGCTAGCTGATGCTGCAGCAAAAGCCGCTGTGTATAACGGCGCCGTTCACGTACAAATACCGTACTCGCGACGTGACGTGAACGCTTTGATGAGATCACTTATGCGAGGGGGGCACAACAACTTACTGTTTTAACCCAGATCATCAGTACAGACGTCTGCGGGAAACAGACCCTCGCATGACTTTTCGCTGCCCGGCTAAAATAATCCGAAACCATGACAGTTTGCTACACAGGATTCGACTGGGCGTCGCCTTCACACAACGCTACGCGCACTTTATCGGCCGTGTGGACAGCCCGCACTGTGAGCACTGCCATGAATGTGACACTTTCACACATATGTTGCGCGACTGCCCTCAACGGAAAGGCTCTCGCTTCAACATTGACAGGCATCGGTGTGGCAACGTTAAGTGTGACTGCAATTTTGTCAGCAATGCGCGACCAGACGAAGTCAGCAACTGCTATCACGGCTGTGATATATTTTTTTTTAAACTACAGGACTGTACAGAGTGCTTTAGCGAAACCAATATGTTACGTGGGTTTTGTATGTACGCACAACTTTCTTCTCTCTCCATCATCACCCCTCAAAACTTATTTTCTCTCCTCTCACTTATCCCCTGTGCAGAGTAGCAGGCTATAGCGCACTAGTTCAGGCCGACCTCTCTGCCTTCCAATAAATTATCTCTCTCTCTCTAATTCTATGGCGAACGCGGTCAGCGTTCATGAACCACTTCCGAGATGTCTATCTGAGAGCGGATGTACGGGGACTGCATTCGTTGCGAGGAAGCGCATACCGTCCATCTCGTTGGTTTCGAGAGTTGTCGAAGCTTCGCGACGTCAAAATGAAGTTGCTGAAGAAGTACCGAAAACAGGGGGCGCGCTGCTCACTGAGCTGCAGGCTATCAGACGTGGCTGAAATGAACAGTCCATTACACTGTGAGAAGAGCTGCCCCGGTGAAGTGATGCACTTTGTTTGTATTCCCCATTTGGGTTAAAACAAAAAAAGTCAGTTTCGCCACAAGGCGAAGCAATGAATGCGATAGCAAAAAATTGGAATGTCAAGCGACGACTGGCAAGCAGGTTGAAACGTGCAGCGCGCTGTTTACGCACGAATGACGCACGAAAAGAACACGCACTGGACGACAGCGAACTAACTACATTCACAGCTCGACACTTAACGCGCTGCTCAAACATGAACGACGCACGAAACGTATTCACAGGTACAGACGAGCGCGAACTAACAAGTGTAACAGTTGTTACTTCACTGTGTTTGAAAAGCGTGCTCTTATCGCAAACGGGGGGACTGCAGCGAGCGAAGTGACCTTCGTGCACTGGGTAACTAAAACGCAATCGTTCCGTCGAAAGCCTTAGGCGTACTATTCTCCCGACCGCGAGATAGCGCGTGTGCGCACGGGTGTCGACCCCCCACCGGGCAAAGTACGCGCCGGAGAGGAGGGCCTGAGAGCGCGCGTCGCGACCATGGTGTAAGAATATATATAGACAGGTGCTGACACGCTCCCCTCAACGCGTTGAAAAGCGCAATCCCCGCGCGTCCAGATAACGTTCGGTCCTTTATCACTTATCGAGATGGCTGACCCCGCTCATCGTAGCGCCATCTACGAAGGTACCGATTAAGCAATCGGTGCCTTCGTAGATGCCGTATCGGCAGCACGCTCGGCAGAAACACACATGCTGCTTCTTCTGGGTCTTTTCTACTGACATGTGCGACAGCGCTGTTTTGAAGCCAGGTCTTTTTCTTCGCGCGCGTTTTATGCTCTTCTATCGATGAAGGTGACCTTGAATTGCTGAGAGGTTCCCGAAATGGGTAGAACGTGTTTTGTACCGTACTGCCGTTCTGGCTATAAGATTTCTGCAGAGCGTGTGCTTCTCTTCAAAGTGCCGTCTGACAGTGATCGTCTGGAGCAGTGGCGCCGTGCAGTACCGAGGGCAGACCAAACTCTAACACCTAGAGACCATGTCTGCGCCAAGCATTTTCAGAGGACATGATTTCAACGGAATATCACGCGGTGTTCAAGGGAAGAGCGTTACTCGACGCGCCAAAGAGGCCTGTTCTATTGCTTAATGGCATGCCAACCTTATTCCCGAACTGCCCTAAGTAGCCATGAACAACGGAATTGCTCTAGTGTGCTGTATATGAAATACTTGCGTGGTTCAAATATTTATGTATATATCGCGGAACAACTGCATTGCTGTAGTGTGCTTCATATGGAATACTCGCGCGTTCCAAACATTCATTTATATCGCGTTCACAATGACCAAACCCAACTCTGCTTGAACGATTTCCTGTGTAAACGAAAACAGCGAGACCCATGAATTACGTTTCTCGTGCATTAACTATTCTCCATTAATAGAGGGGCAATAATTATTACTGGGGGGCTTACGCGTCAAAACCACGATTTGATTACGAGGGACGCCGTAGTCGAGGGCTCCTGAGTAATTTTGACCATCCGGGGCTGTTTAACATGCACCTACATCTAAGCACGTGGCAGTTCCTTGAATTTCTTCCCCACCGGGAAATATTTTGATGGAGGGATAGCACGCCGGCTAACGTTTTTTGAAAAGTTATTTTCTTTGCATCGATGAATGTCTTGAACAGACGAAAATACTAGTGCGTGCTGCGGAACTTAGATTTGAGTACTCGCCGATCGATCCGTGTTCACGACGTTCACACCCCGCACAAGGCATTTTCGTGTTAATGAATCCTTAAACCTGAAATAACAAATTTTCTTCGCACTTTGAGTGCTACTCACACCGCTTGGAAAGAAAACGTTGGAGAGGCAGAGGAATTTCAATTCGCCAGCCCCACTTCGCTGGGTACGTTGGCCGCGGCGCCATCCGATGGCTCGCGAGCAGAGTGCGCCCGCGAGACCGAACATTATCTGGCCGCTCAGGCGCGCGCAGTGTCAACACCTGACTATTCTTACACCGTGGTCGCGACGATGGGGGCGCCGAGCTTATGCCGCCGAGCGCGCCCTATGATCCATCTCGCTGGTTATGCTGAAAACACGCTGTATATAAATAGCTCGCCGGTTGAACGTTGAAAGACGTGCGCTTTCGTGGATCAGCGGTTAGCGCCACGCGCTGCTAAGCCATAAGTCCCTCGTTCGATGCCGCGCGTCGGAAACATTTTTCTGAATTATTTTTCTTTGTGGCTTTTGTAAATATATAGATACATATACTTATACGGGGCATGACAGCGACACCGACGGCGAAAACCAGCCGAGAATGTCCATATAATTGCTATCGCAATAAAACACTAACGGCGGCAGCGGAGCGATCACTCTTACCACTTCGGCGGCGGCGTGAGCCAAACACCCCGGCGGTGGTGGCGCGGCGGCGCACAGCTCCAAGCGCAACACGACGTAAATTGGCTTTCCCTCACAAGTTCGCTTTTCCGCATGGAGGGGCACTAGACCGCACGCATTAGGGTGAGGGAACGGCGTGAAGCGAATAGGCTGCTTGCCCTCACGTGCTTTCTTCCATGATCACTCGTCGTCTGCCCATAGGTCCATCGCACGCGGTCGCCGTTGGCTTCTCCGCGATTCTCCGCTCCCTTTGTTACAGAGATAGTTGCCGTGGATCGGGCGAGCCTGCTGTTCTCCGAGAAGCTCGAGATGTACGGCATAACATAGCGGGGGGCAAAAGAAGTCCCACGTGACCTCTGCGTACAGCATTCGAAGAAGCACGCTCGGTACGATTGAAGTACAGAGCCGAAACGAGGGCTAAGGCGTACTGGACGCTTCTGGGGACCGAAGAGTTCGCAGCAGTGGCGTGAAGCCTGGGGGAGGGGAAGGGGCTAGGAGGATTCCACCTGCCCTTGTGTTGAGGTTTGGGGGAGGGGGGGGGGGACACACCTTGCAATATGCCCTCTTGATTTTTAGATTTCGAGCATCATAGTTAAATTGTTTGTCTATAAAATGTAACGCACTCTCCGGGAAACGCACTCTGAAACCTAACGCCCTTCCAAAGAGCAGAAACGAAGAATAAAAGTGAAAGCTTCTTTCCTTTTCAGAAGGCCCCATAGAGCACGAGCATTCTAAAATGGTACGGGTTACTTATGCGTCTTCTAAATGTTTATTATGATTGGCTTTAACATGCAAAGAAATAATGAACCCCGATCACCTAACATTTTTATATTTGCCGACGGTTTCTTGGAAGCTATTGACGATGAACCACGAATCCTCTTGCTGGGCTATGAATAAGTTAATTCTAAAAAATCATCAGGAACCACAATCCTGATTTACAACTAAGTTATTCTGGGAGGCTTGGGAAACGAAGCCGAAGCTAAAGAAAATGTGTAACTGTGTAACTTTGCGCGCAATAACAAAAATGCTCTGCCATTTTCACTAGATCGTTTAAATTGAGTGAAATATTAGATATCTCTCAAACAACGATGATTTCCATATTTCGAATGTTGAAGTAAGTCCTGCTGCTGTCCAGTGACTGGCGGCTGAACTGCTTCTCTCGATCCCTGCCATAAAAGAATTGCTCAATTTTGAACAATAGCCATATGAGAACTCGTTTTTCGTTAGTCCTCTCTGGTTACAAAACAGCAAAGTGTACGATATTATATTTCATTTGAGCGTCCACAGCCCTTCTTTCCACTTTCTTTTTAAAAGATGCTTGAAAGGAAAATCAGCCAATTATTTCTGCATTAAACAAAGTGCTGATAGAGCGGGAAGTTTTACTCTAGTCCAATGTGACATTGGGCATTACCACGTGTGAAGTTTGCTGTTATTCATCAATTCTTGTGATGACAGCAGATAAGACCATTTCTTTAACTGGTTCACTTACGGGACCTGAAAATTTTATTCATACCGACCAGCCTTTATTACCCCATCACATGCATAGCATCACTCCCCAGAAATGGCTCAAATAGAACGTAATCAGGTGTATTCACATAAATATTCGTTCAATAAGCAACAAAAAAAAATGATTTTCAGATTCTACTTGATGGCATTGAATTTAGACTTGGTGTCAATGATTTCAGAGACATGGCTCGACGCTATTGACAGCTTTATTGTAGCCCCTTACAAACATCTGCCGTAAACCGCCACGGTCGTCGAGGATTCTAAATAATGAAAAAAATTCAGTCGGACGCAATCAAAGTATTTTGCTTCTACTCTGCTGATGTGGAAGTTGTTTCAATATTATTGCGAAATAATCATTATATATATTGTTACGAGAAAGACAGACTCCGAGGCTATAAAATGCATTTATATTTACGCACGAAAGTACATCACTGGATTCTTCTCGTTTAGTATGCATTGTCATTCAGTGTTATCGCTGTCTTATTTTTATTTTCATGTTGCATCCTGTTTTCGCTAGCTGATGTATAAGCATATCTTGCTAGAATCTGTGCTCTTTTACCTAGAGTATTACATTTTCTTTCAATGTTATTTTGTCTTTCCTGTACTCTTCTTCGTGTTATACTTATCTTTTGTGTTTTGTATTGATTACGTTTGCCTCTCTCCTCTACAATGCATTTAGTAAGCCCTGAGGGTATCGATATATAAGAAAACAAATTATGCACTTTTATCAGCGTCTTACAGACCACCTGGAGGTGACATGAATGTATTCCTTGATTTCTTTGAAGTTTACCTAAGATTTATAACAGTTTTAGACCTGTTTATCACCAACATTGACATGGCCAATATACATTCGGGATCTGAGTAACCACTTGGGCATACACTTTTTTTTTTTTTGCAAAAAAGCAATTCCTAAACAAGCAACTCGGGCTAAGGAATTTCACCAGCTCGCAAAACTCGACGCACTAGATATATTCCACCTCGAATTATGAAATACAGTTTGGAGCGATATAGATAGGGAAGGTGTATATCGCTCCAATCTGTTATTTAGTTATCCAGTGTAATCCAAAGGCCACGAATTGTATACATGCCTCGAAATATTTGGAATGACACAAAACAGCTGCTCTTTACATCATCACCGTCATAAGATTTACCAATTTCAAGCCTTGCATTGTATATATAAAATAAAGGAAGATGGAATACCAAGAGTACACCCAACATCCGCAACACAAATGTCCATGAAGCAATATACATGCGTGTAATATGTTCACGAACACGCACATATCCGCATACATTGATTTTGTACTTGAGCAGCGTTAACCCTAACTATTAATGCAGCTCTTGAATGGCAAGGTTTTGGAGTCCGTGTGCAGAAATTGATTGAGCTGCTTAATTTTCTGCAGTCTCACGTATGGACCTGGTAGCTCACGCGGGCATATCGACGAGTAGGAATCGTAGTTCACGTCGTACGCAACAAAAGTGTAGTTGGCCAGCCTGGAATTGTAGATGGTGTGGCAGATCTGCATGAATATGAGAATACAAACAGAGCGCACAGTATAAGATCATGGGTCATATGCTACTCGGGTAAATCGCAGCTAAAGCCGTACAGTCGAAACACTGCAGTTTTATTGAAAATCAACAGAAAATTTGGAAAACCGGTAGAGCACTCATTAGAAACCCATTTATCCTAAAATATAGGAATTCACTCACGCAGTCAGTATTCTAACAGAATACTTTGATGGGCGAGTTAGCTCATGGTGTGAAAAGCACAGATCCTCAAAAGCAGGACACTAGACACAAGAAGCTCTTCCTGTCTTTTTTCTCTCGTGTCCTGTCTTTATTGCACTGTGCTTTTATATTACGGTGATTATTATGTGCATTGTTCCATACCGCTGAAGACTAGGCTGCATAGTCAATCACCTGCTCTGCCGATAAAGAAAGTTTCGCCGAGTTGATGCGTCGTCTTTTGTATTGCACTCACAATTATATGCACAGTCGGCTGGTTTTTGTCGTCGCCATTGCCACCACCGTCACCGTCATGTCCCGCACACACACACACAAACACACACAATATATATATATATATATATATATATATATATATATATATATATATATTGTGGCGCAAAGGTGAACAGGACCTTTATTAGGCCCCGAAGGCACAGTGAAGCGACCACACCAGAGACACAGATCACAAACAAACAGAGTTCCCACAACCGATGAAGACGTCGCACACCCATGATGATGAACATGTATGAACAAGGTAGATGTGTCTAATGAACGCCCACACACTATATATATATATATATATATATATATATATATATACATACTTGCCACCGGCAGGATCCGAACCTGCGACCTTCGAATAACGCGTCCGATGCTCTACCACTGAGCTACGGTGGCGGTCATCTCCCCGTCCACTTTATGGGGTATATATGTGTACTTAAACGTGGGAGCGTCAGTCAGCGCCGCCTGCTGCCATTACGGCGAGTGTGGAACACTCTTTTTTGCCTGTAGGCGTCACGTAGTACGTGATCTTATTACGAGAGGGCAGCTGACTGGTAATCCCTCGCATACCACCTGAAGGCATCAAGTCTGCCAGAACGAGACCCTCGTTATGAATGAAGGAAGGAATTGTAAACTTAAGGGCTCGTTTTTGCTTTGTTAAACATAGTATTAATGAGAACTAACAGACAAAGATGCCAAGGAAAGTATAGGGGAAGCTATTAGAAGTAATTGTAATGTAAATGTGAAGAAATGAAAGTGGACGAAAAGATAACTTGCCACCGGCAGGATCCGAACCTGCGACCTTCGAATAACGCGTCCGATGCTCTACCACTGAGCTACGGTGGCGGTCATCTCCCCGTCCACTTTATGGGGTATATATGTGTACTTAAACGTGGGAGCGTCAGTCAGCGCCGCCTGTTGCCATTACGGCGAGTGTGGAACACTCTTTTTTGCCTGTAGGCGTCAGTACGTGATCTTATTACGAGAGGGCAGCTGACTGGTAATCCCTCGCATACCACCTGAAGGCATCAAGTCTGCCAGAACGAGACCCTCGTTATGAATGAAGGAAGGAATTGTAAACTTCACGCTCCCTCGTTTTAGCTTTGTTAAACATAGTATTAATGAGAACTAACAGACAAAGATGCCAAGGAAAGTATAGGGGAAGCTATTAGAAGTAATTGTAATGTAAATGTGAAGAAATGAAAGTGGACGAAAAGATAACTTGCCACCGGCAGGATCCGAACCTGCGACTTTCGAATAACGCGTCCGATGCTCTACCACTGAGCTACGGTGGCGGTCATCTCCCCGTCTACTTTATGGGGTATATATGTGTACTTAACACGGCTCAACGTGGGCGCGCTTCACGCAACGCCAGTGCTGCCGGCGCGGCCGTGCATCGAAGCGCTGCCGCGCATGCGCGCACGGACACAAGGGGGATGCTTTATCTCGTCTGCTACATCGTTGGAGCATGTCGTTCTGTAGCAGCTGGCGGTGGTCTGCTTGTCTGTAGTACAGCAAGAGCGGGGCGCCTGTGTGCGCCTGCGCCACTTCGATTGGATGCGCGGCCACGACGGCTGTAGTGGTGCTGCGCAGAGCGCTGCCACACAGAGCCGTTTTCACCCTAACAGAGGACGATTCTGTAGAACCTGCATTGCTGGTTTGTGGATTAACGTTCTGTTTCCCGGCCACAAGTTCAGCCAAATAAAGAGTTATGTATTTACGAGTTCTGCTGCAGTCTTCTGCACCGTCACGACCACGTGACATCGTATGGAGGTGCTTCCACTTCCATGTACAGAACCCCCCTTCAAGCCTTGAACCCTGCCCGCGTCGCGAAGAAGACACCGACACCATCAGTAACAGTCGAGCCAGACGAATATCGAAATGACGAACAACCCCCCCCCCCCCCCCCAGTATGGACCCCTACCGGACAAGTCAAAAGCCATTGCGGCGACTACAACAGGCACGAGGACGGTCGCAGCGTCCCTTGCAGCGATAGTGATGCAGCAGCCATGGGAGCCGCCGACGTTCCGTTGTTCACCATGTAAACTCTCCTACACTCCCCGTTTTCTCCTCTAGGAATCCTCTACTCTACGGAGAGGCGCCCGCGTCCCACCCCCCGCCCCCCAAAGCATGCGCGTCTCCTCCCCCTCTCTATCCTCTCCTACGCTCCCCCCGTTCTCTTCTCTAGGAAACCTCTACTCTGCGGGAGCGGCGCGCACGACAGGTGGTGTGACAGCTGCATACTCCGCTGGGGGGCGCCACGGTAGTTCCGCGGTATGAAAATGACGGTGCGCGCGCGCCTCATTCTTTCTCCTGTGCAGCGCCGCGAGGAGCGCCCGGGCCGCTGCCGCGAAACGGGAGCGGCAATGTTTCTCCCGCTCAAGCTATGCATCTCGCTGCTGCTTCACATCCTCACATGCAGGGTTGCCGTTGGTGGCTACTTTGCGCCAAATTGGCTACTTTTGGACCCCGATGGCGACGAAAATTTCCAGTTGGCGCCATGAAGCTTTTTTAAACTTGTGGTTTTACTTATTCAAAATGGTTTTATTTATTCATCAATAGCAAAGACTCTGTTGATAATACCACTTCTGTTCTATCTGGCTATAAATTCGGCAATAATATCAAATGACATGGCTACTTTGGCTACTTTTGACGTGAGTTATGGCGCCTTTTCATGTCCACCCAACGGCAACCCTGCATACATGGTTCCCTTTAGCGCGAGATGGGCAAGGTTTTTATTTTTTTTTGCCCTTCCATGTGTGTCGAGCATCGGGACGTCACTTTTTCAGAGAGTGCAATGCCACACGGCCTCCTTTCTTTTCATTTTTCTGTTGCGGCCCCATTACACGTGTAACTGCTGTCTTGCGTGAGCCACGGAATGACTAGGAACCATTTAGATAATCTTAGGACCTTACGATGAGCTTACCCGCATAGCGCGAACATTACAGTTTTTTTTCTGAATCTTACGTGGCCGCTAGCGGTAACGCTGGAATATTCGTTGGCGCACGTAAAAATGCCGACGTGCTTCAGCGCTTGTCAGTTTTATCGACGGCCTACGCTCAGATCGCCTCTATCACTGTATATACAGCCTGCATTGCTCATATACAGCTCAATGTTCTGTGTCCCAGCCACAAGTTGGGCCAAATAAGGAGTTACGTATTTCCGAGTTCTGCTGGAGTCTACTGCGCCATCCCTACCACGTGACAATATATATATATATATATATATATATATATATATATATATATATATATATATATATATATATATATATATATATATATATATATATATATATATAACGAAAAGTGTTTCAGCAGATCAAGTGCTTTGTATGCGTTGAAAAACGACGGACTAACGTGCGAAAATGTGCGAAAATGGAAGCAATAAACATTTTCGCACGTTGTCCGTCCTTTTTCAACGCATATATATATATATATATATATATATATATATATATATATATATATATATATATATATATATATATATATATATATATATATATATATATAAGAAAGAAAATACGACTTTCGTTGGTTTGGCACTGTATATTCTTACTAACGTTTCGTCTGGTGGACCAGACTTTGCAAAGTCTGGTCCACCAGACGAAACGTTAGTAAGAATATACAGTGCCAAACCAACGAAAGTCGTATTTTCTTTCTTGTTCATAATTCTATCGGGGTCCGCGTGATTCTTTTCCCACTACTATATATATATATATATATATATATATATATATATATATATATATATATATATAAGCCACAAAGAAAAATATTTCACAAAAGTATTTTCCCACGCGCGGAATCGAACTGGCGACCTCTCGTTCCGCCGTGCGTGGCGTTAACCATGCGACCACGAATGCGCATATGCCCTCAGGCGTACAAACGGGGAGCAATTTATATACACTATTTGCCGCTGGCGGTACGCCGATCTCGGGGAAATATCAGTGCGTTATCTGCATTACCAGCGAGATGGCATGAAGGGCGTGCTCGGTGCCCCGCTCGTTTAGATGCATGCGCTCGTCATCGTATACTTAGCCATACGAGGTGTAGTCAGCCTTCGCGCGCGCTTTTTTTTGTGATGCGGGCAGTTTGTACGTGCCGCGCTCTCACCGGAAAGATGGCTTTTAAAGGGACACTAAAGGCAAATAACAATTCATGTCAAAGTGCAAGATCAATGTTTGGGAATGTCTAAAACGGCAATATTGGCAACAGCAGTGCTCTACTAATCGAGAAATTAAGGTAAATGTACGACACCACATGCGCTACGAGTGGGAACTCTAGGAAATGATCCCAATGACGTCACAGCAACCGCCTTCATTTAATCACTGGTAATCAAACCAGCTGCAGTAAAAAGAGAACCTTCCTTGCATTGCAACACGTAATAAAATGCTGCTTGTCCGTCTCTGACTCGTGCAAAAGAGAACCACCTGTCGTTACTATGGGGAATGGTAGCGAGCCATTCAAAAAGTCCGTCTTGACTTGGTTAGAGTGCATAGGTGGTGCCATCAAGCGGGGCCCAGTTGAACCCGGCCAACAGGAACACCCACTGCGGCAAGCTTCAACGGTCATTGCTGCTGCTGTGGCTCCCGCTACTTTCGCTCTGCTGCTACTAGTGTCGGC